>PVLD010005321.1:0-84532 GCA_004027595.1 Dinomys branickii | reverse complement strand
GGTACTGGGGATCGAACTCAGGACCCTGCGCTTGCCAGGCAAGCGCTTATTCCACTGAGCTATATCCCCAGCCCCTCTATGTAATACTTCTATTTCTAATTTTTTGCAGGACCTTTATACTACTTTCCATATTAGTATACTAATTTACATTTCCATTAAAGCCAATAAACAGTGCTGAGCAACAACAGGAGGAAACACTTCTGAACTACAGATTTGATAAAGGGCTAATATTCAAACAACTCACTAGCAAAGCGTCCAGTCACTGGACTAAAGTGAGTAAAGCACCTGAACAGACGGTTCTCAGAAGAAGACACAAATGGCCAGAAAGCATGTTTAAATATGCTCGGTGCTGTTAATCATCAAGGAAACACAATTCAAAATCACAGGGAGACATCGCTTCACTTCCGTTACAAGGGTTACAAAAAAGGAGTAAGACCGTGAGTGCTGGTAAAGACATAGAGAAAGAAAACCTCACTCACTTTTTACTAGTGTTTTATTTTTAATGCTGTATTTAAATTTACTGTCTATCTTTATAAGCATTTTTAGTTGGCAGCAAACATTCATTTCTATTTTTTTAGGTGGTAAATAAGTCAAGAAAGTGTTCAAATCAAGTCTTTACTCTAAGCACCATTTAATGTGCATATGACAAGTGTTTTTCTGTTATTTGGGTCAAATATTAATTTCCTGTAAAATGTTCTCATAAATCTCTTATTTCTAAGTAATTTGTTTTGTTTAGATATAATGGCTTTGCACAGCTGTCTTCTGGTTGGTTTATATTATTACTTAACTCTGGTTGTTTATATTAATTCAGCACGCACAGAGTCTTCACAAAATGGATCATGTGAAAATGGTTGGGATTCCTCAATCACCTCTGGTTTTTAAATGTCCCAGAATAGCTGTTACGACTTAGCCACAAGGTCCCCCAAAAGGCTCATGGCTGTTTTCTTTTTTTTTTTTTTTTAGTACTGGGAATTGAGCTCATGATCTCCGGCTTAGCAGCAAGCACTGCGCCGCTGAGCTGCATCCCCAGCCCCAAGACTCACATCTTTAGAGGCGGGCATTTGGAAGGGGACTGGGCCCTTGGGCTCCCTACTCCTCGGCAGACTAACCTATTGATGAGTCCCTGGCTTTCTGTTCTGGTAGGAGGGGGACCCAGCTGGAGGACAGCCACTGGGAGGCACCCTGGAAGGGTGCGCTCCTCTCCCCACTGCTCCCCGCCTTCTGGCTGTGATAGGTTGAGCAGTTTCCCTCACCAGTCCCTTCTGCCAGGCCTTGTGTATGTTGGAGCCAGATGACCATGCGCCAAGATAAGTCTCTCTTCCTTTAATGGTGGGTGTGGCATATTTTATCCCCACACCAGGGAAAAGAACATTACTTGGTGAGAACACGTGGCAGATGAATATGATGAAAAAACTTCTTTCAGGCCGCCAGTCATCCAGGTAGGGCTCTCAGTCTAGGCTTTTAAATTCTCACCCGTATCCCAGAGGCTAATTTGTGTCCAGAAGGAGAAGCTGACCCTTCTGCACCCGCTGCCATGTTCCAGATGAGACTTTTCTTACTATGCACACAGCAAACCCTGGCAAAGCTGTAACCTTTACAAACAGCGTGTCATTGATTTGGCCGCACTTTCGTTCTCTGTACACGTCCATTTCATTCCAATCCTGGGAATGAGGATGAGAAAAAGAGAATAATTAGACTTACTTTGATGCAATACTGTCAACAGTGTGTCTTTGGGCAGTGCTCACACTCTGATGGACAAGAGTCCCGCTCCGTGTATCGTTTGCAGATACAGTTTTCCTCATAATAACAAGATCCTATAGTTGAAGAATATTTTGCACATTTTTCAATATTTTTCCTATCAACAAGAGGTACAGTCTATAGTCCTTGCATTTGAAGAGGGTTTGTTCAGGGTGTCGAAAAAACAGAAGGAAGATTGGTACAATGCTGTTTGAGTGACTGCTGAGGCTTGACTAGAAAAGGCAGTCATTTATCTCAGGACACCTTCCTGGTGGGGTTTTAGCTCCCAGCTAAATAGTCCAATTAGCCTAAAACCATCATATTGATCCTAGACAAAGAAACTTTCAAAATGACTCCAGCCACACCTGACTGCAACTACATGAGACTCCACTTGAGAGCTGCCTGAATCCAGGTTCTCGAGAAGAGCCAATAATTGTTCTGGCTTTATTTTGGCATTGTTTATTTTGCTGCAACCAACAACCAGAACTGAAAATACAGGGTTAAATGGAAAGAGTTGACAAGTGTGGTGCTTGAGTGTCTGGGTCTGAGAAGGAGGGAGGACGCTGCTGCCCTGCTGGTGTTTCTCTGGTGTACGTTGTCATGAGTGCCCATTCTGCCCGCCTCACACAATGCGTATTCTCCCTCTTCTCTCATGTGTCAAAGTTTGAGATGGAAAATTTGGATATGGGAACACCAGATAATTCAGAACAACCCTTCTCAGCGTGATAAGCTGGACCGCTGCAAGGCTCCCATTCTGCAGTAAAAACTGACTTTGAGAGGTACACTTTACGTCAGCTCTTTCTCATGGTAATCCTCCGTAACAAATGCTAAGTCTCTGCCCAACTGCACTGTCCCACTAGCTCTAACAAAAGGGTTTCTGGGGTAGACGAGTGGAAGGCCATTACTCAGCAAAGCTAAAAATGTTTCAGTTTTAAGTTGTTGCCTTTATTGCACAGGTTGCTGGGCCAGAGCAACCAGTTGAGAATGACATTATAGCATTAATCTGTCAGAGAACCAGTGAATAACTTAGCACGCTAGAGGACTCAGTCAGTGTGTATTCCACGTACATCTTTCTGTCTTGATTTTAACTACAATCATAGGCTAGTTGTGCTCAGTACCCTAACAGAAATGGAATTCTGTAATATGTACTCTTTGGTTTCCTTACTGCACTATCGTTTCTGTGAAATTCGTTACCACTCTTGTTATGTAGCTGTGTGCTATGCCATTGTATGCAATTCACCAACAAGTGTTTATCCTTTGAAGGTTGATAAACTTTCGCTGTTTCCAGTTTGGGACTGGGGGCTTTTTATGGTAAAATATAAACTTATAAAACATACCTTTTGAAAGTGTGGAGTTCAGCGGCACTGAGCACATTTACATCTTGGCAGAATCACTGTCAACACCCACCTCCAGAAGATTGGCACTGTAGAGCTGAAGCTCCCACCTGTTAGACGACCGCCCCTCATTCCCTTGTCCCTCCGGCTCCTGAGCCAAGGCTCCACTTTGGCTCTAAGTGTTTGATTCCCCAGGTTCCTCCCAGAAATAGACCCTCGCTTGTCCTTGTGTTACTGGCTCGCTTCAGTGAACAGGACTTCAAGGCTCATCCGTGCCGGAGCCTGTGTCCGAATTTCTTTCCTTTTAAGGGCGGAATAACAATGGTATGTGCCCATCGCATTTTGTTTATCTGCGCGTCTGTTAACGTGCGCTTGGGCCGCCTGTGCCTTTTCACTATTATGAGTACTGATGCCATGAACATGGGTGTGCAGCTGCCTGTTGGAGACCCTGCTTTCAATGTCTTGTGCCTTGTGTCTTGCATCTGAAGATGCTGTCTGATAATTTTATGCTTAATATTTTGGAAGAGCCACAGCAGCACTTTATACCGTGTGTACACTATTTTACTTTTCCACCAGCAACACACACGAGTGCTCATCCCTCCACACCCTTCCCCACAATTCTTCTTCTGTTTGTTTGTTTTCCATGACAGCCGTCCTGATGGGTGGGGGGGGGTTATCTCACAGTTTGATTTGAATTTACATAGTTTTTGCTGACAATGAACACTTTTACAGGTGCGTACTGGCTGTACACATTCCTTGGATAAATATTTATTCAAGCCCTTTGCCATTATTCACCAACTTGTTTGATTTCTGTTATTGTTGCTGTTGGAAATAAAGATATTTTCAATTTCAGTTGTTGTTTAACTGAAAGAGTGAGATTCTTTTCTGCTTATTTCCGTATGCATTTGAGAGCAGCCTTAACTCCAGAGTAATACTCATACATGTTTCTTCTCACTTCTTATCTCTGAACATATTTATTTTATTTTATACACAGAAATGCAGTTCTAGTTATCAGTTTTGTCTGTTGCACATTATGGTTACATGTTCAGAACAGAAGACTTAGGTTATAAATTGAAAAAGATGAGTTCAATGAAAATTCCCTGATTTGTTCTACACATATGGTCTAAATATTTTTGAAAACATATTTGTAATCATATAACTATTTCCCATACTTGCAAACCCAAAATAGATGTGTAGAGCAAAATAAAGGGTGCATAATGGGAAGGATGGAGGTAGATCTCTCGCACACGGCAAGGGAATTGAAGGATGGACGGAGGGGAAAGGAAGAAGGTGAGAGAGAAACTGAGATGTTCTGTGTGCATGTGACGAGAGTTACACATATGAAAATTGAAGGAAAAACAAAGTGAGATCTTTAGAGTGGGCCCTAGAAACGACATAAAAACCCAATACATGGATAGGAATATAATGCCTTTAAGTAAACATCACCCTATTATTTCAAGTGTTCATATGACATTTCTTTACCACTAATTCATTATTTGTATTGTCCTATTTTAAAGAGGATCACAAAGCTTTAGGCCAGGACTTTGCAAACTTGACATTACTGACGCTTGAATTAGATATTTCCTTGTGAGGGAGGGTCATCCTGTGTGCTGTAGGGTGTTCAGCAACCTCTGCCATCTCAATCCACTATTTTGTAGCAACACTTTCAGGCACAGGAATAACAATCAAAAATCTTTCCAGCTACTGCTAGTAAGCTCTAGGGGTAAATGTTTCCAAGACTGAGAACAGCTTCCTTAGGGCTATGAATCCTACTTTAGGATATGATGTATTGTATTAATCCCTCAAGAGAAAGTAGGGTGCCACGGAACATAGAGTACATACACTTAAACCGTATAGACCTGTGTTCAGATACTAGATGCCACTGTAACTTTTCTCAATCATGCTGCCCTCCGGGTTTTTTCTCTTCAATTCACGAGTAACAAGAGGCATAATACTGCTATGTAGATTCTCTACACACACACTAAAAACAGGCTCAGACTCAAGGAGAAACCTAATTAGGGAAAATACTTGGGCCAATCAAGTAGATTTTCTTATCGAAAGGACTCAGGAAAACATTGCTACGGTGGGAACACGTGACAGCTGTATTATTTGCTTGGCATTCCTCTCCTGAAGCACTTGAGGTGGGCTAACTTCGTAAAGGAAAGTGGTTTGTTTAAGGCGGTTTTGGAAGTTTAAAAGCATAGTGCTCACATTGGCTCAGCTCTGCTGAGGGCTCTCGTAGCTATGTTATATGGTGGTGGGAGCTCACGCGGGAGAAAGAGAACACACCTCAACACAGAGATGTTTTCGCAACACAGAAAGCGCACAGGAATTGGACAGGCCCGACTCATGCTTTTATAAAACTCCTCCGGAGAGAACTGTTCTGGGTCCCAGGAAGTTACCTTACCCTGCTGTGAGCGCAGGGCCCTCAGGGACCCAAAGGCCTTCTCGGCGAGACCCACCTCTCCAAGTCCACACACCTCCCAACATCACCACCCCTGGAGCCAAGCCTCCAACACATGAAACTATGGAGAACACCCAAATCATAACAGCCAAAGCGTGGCACCAGCAGACAAAGGCTGCCATCCGGGGCAGAGAGCAGTGCTCCACCTAGGTGGTAGGGTAGGGGATAAACCGCAGGCCACAGAACTGTGGGACAGCATACATCGATAACTTACCATACTGTGAGAAAGCAAAGTCACATCACAACTGCGGGAAGCCTATTCCCTTGGAGTTGCAACTCTAGCGCCACCCTACAAATAGCTTTGCCCGAAAACAGGCATGAAATAGCATCTAAAGCGTTTTACTCCTGTCAATACTGCAACTTGTTCACGCATAAGACATAATCAAGTATGAATGAAATGACTAGTGTTTATTACCAGGCTCCCCCAGAACCTGGTCCGATTAGATTTAAAAAGTGTGGAACTAGAGAAATGGAAATTTGCCCAGAAATCTCTGGGAACCATCCTAACGGACCTTTGACCACTGTAGCGCCTTTCCTGTAATTGTATTTCTGAGAGGTTTGCTCTAAGGATTAAACAGAAGTAAATGGGCAGAGAAAGGTATTTGATATGTAGAAGCTCATTGAAAAAATCATAGTGTCATCATCATTAGGATGAGAACTATAGTGCTATTTCACAAAGAACTATATTATAAACCCTTAACATTGGGGTCACTCCTGGTATGGGGCCCCAAGACTGTGAGTTGCTGGTAGAAATGATTTTAGTTAGGTCTCATGGTAAACTGCAGATGAGAATAATCAATAGATAATTTTTGTTTAACACTCTTTGATAATATTCAGGAAACAAATACTTAGCTTATAAAAAATCTAGTATATTTAAGGATTAGAACAAGACTAAGACAGAAATGGGAAAATTCTTTAGGTCATTGCAAAAGGCTTTCAGAAATACATGTACTCTGGTAGTGAATTTTTTAAAAAAATTTTTCCATGGCCATGAAATTTCTTAAAATAGAACCGTGAAATCTTTTGAGTAGGATTAGTTTAAGAAAACAGAAGAGGATTAAGTTTTTCTTTACTCAACATTTCAGCCTTATAGTTTGGGAAACCAAGGATGAATGACTAAACAGTAACACTTCATTCTTAAATAACTACTGCTATAGTTAAAAGTTCTCTGTTTAATGTGTCCAGCGGGCTAATTAACAAGACGTGATTGGCTCTATAGATAAAAGTATTGTGTGTACTTTGTATAAACTGCAGTAGTTAGTGTAAGTGATCAACAAATTTTCCCCTAGAAGTTGCTTATAAATTTTAAGGGAAACTGTTCAATTTAATCTTCATGCACTACTTGTAAATTTTAAGATTAATTATCTTTCCTCTCACTGATTACAAACTAAAATTAACACTTGTTATAAATTCAGAAAATAATTATGATTTTTCTTAATTTAATTATGATAATGAATTTTCTATATCATAAGCTAATTTTCCTACAGTATAGGTAAGATTGGTATGATTTACCAACTTATATTCCAAGAATGTGGAAAAGAGGAGAATTATTTGCCTGAGGGAAATTATGCATCTCCTCATGATGGAATAAAACACAGATGTATGAAAACACCCTGTGTTACACCGTGGCTTCCAGGCAGTGAGTCTAGAGAGAAATAAAGCCACGTCACTGAGTGTAGATTAGTCAGCAGCAGAGTCATTCCTGACATGAGAAGAAACACTAAAGGGGAATCCTCTCAGGGGTAGGAGGAACAATGTCAGATGGGGGGGAAGGGCAGAGGAGAGAGGGAGAGAAAGAAGGGAAAGGGGGAGATGGAGAGAGAGGGAAGGACAGAAGGGAAGAGAGAGACTAGAGATTAAACCTAGAACATTTTTATTGAGCTACATAGCAATCCTTAAAAATTTTTTTTGAGATAAGTTCTCACTACATTGTTAAGTTGCATAGGCTGGGCTCAAATTACTGATCCTCTTGCCGCAGCAACTGAGATTTCTGGGATCAAGGATGTGTGCCACTATTATCAAGCAGAGCAACACTGATGTGCCCTGTGTTGTAGACATGGTCACTTTGAGATGCCCATGAGACACCAAACTGAGGAGGTTGGTAGGCACATGGGAAACGCTGGAGCTCACAATGCAGATGCAGGAAGGGTAAGTCGGAGAATTTTGCTTGAAGATAGTGATTGAAACCCTTAAATACACCCAACTAATGAATGAACAGGAAAGAGATGCACAGAGAGTACACAGGAATATGCATTGAGATGGCCTGGCATCGAGTCTTGAGAAATTCCAAAATGCCAGGCTTGGTATATGTTGACAAAAGCCTGAAAATAGATAAGACCATTAGGGAAAATGGGGACTCTAAAGTTGAAGAGGCCCAGAGTCACATTCTGAGCCCGGTACATTTTAAGGCCTGAGGAGAAACGGAGTTCCAGCCAACGAAGTTAGAAGGGGTGCCCAGGGAAACATGACACGGCGGGACAACGGTCGCTTCAAGGACAAGAGAGCACTTTGCTGTTGTTGAAATGAAACAAGGAAAAAGGGATAGACAGGGAAGAGATAGTGTTGTACCTTGATTTCTATCTCCTTCCCAGATATGTTGACCTCATGATAGAGTGGGTCATACCCAGTGATATCAGTTATGGTTGGTACATTGTGTGAACTTGGAGAGTCCAGAGGTTTGGAGGAGTGACTCAGCAGGAAGCCAGGGTGCTTACTTTGTATACATCCTGAGCCTGTGCAAGAGGAGGGCATGGAGACTGTGTGAGAGCTACACGCCCCCCGGGTGGGGTACGCTGTTTGCAGTGTGGGGGAGAGAAAGAGGCTGCTTGCCTGCTATTCCACATTTGCTGGTTCTTTGCTGTCATGAACTGTTTGCCCTCTGCCTAGTGCCACTCTGCCTCAGAACCAGCCAAGTATGGACTGAAACCTCCACAAACTGTAAGCTAAATAAACCTTTCCTTCCTTCATTTTGGGCACTGGGTATTTTGTCTCAGCAAGAAGGAAAACTAACCAAGACAATATCCTTTTAGGTAATGACTTTATAATAAGAGGAAAGTTTAGACAGACCAACATAAGGAAAGGATGGTGGTAAGACAAAGGAGACAGAAATTTGACTGATAAAGAATGAAGTAAAGAACTCCATGGAATTCCAGCAACCACTGAGAGGACCAAGATGTGAGCCTTCTCTTAGAAAACAGGGTCCTCTGACAATCCAGCCCACCCGCCAGCCTCCACACGAGGTCATAAATTCCAGTTCTGCTAATGCATCAAGTTAGCTATAACTTACCATGTGAGCAGTAAAAAATAAACATGGGGGTTGAAGAATATAGATATGTAAATAAATTCTTACATTAGCATTCATAATAGGTTCATATTAGTATAAAATTTCTATCTCTTTGCAGAGAAAAATAGAAGGCATTAGTAAATTTCTCACATATGATCAGAACCCTATATGCTCTAGTCACTCACTTGTTTCTGAGAGACTCAAATCTCAAAGTAAATTATGAAATATCTCAGAGGAATGACAGCGTGAATTCCTCATGTATTCTCTAGGTGTTGAACACATTTTTTTTCTTTTAATATATCATTCATGCCACGTTCCATACGCTTCACAAAGACCCATGCTTTGAAGTATCCAAGTAGCATTAAAGTATGAAATGATTTTACAGAGAATTTCTCTAAAATTGTCTTTCAATTGTCACAATTGACAAAACTAAAATTATGAATAGTCACAGAAATCTGTCTGAGCAAAAATTCAGATTTACTTGTTGTAAATTTACATCAACAATCATTTTTACAAAGTAGTATGTGTTTCTGATTATAAATTAAATATATGCTCATAGGAAGCAATTTGAAAATCTAGATAATTATAGAAAAGAAAGTGATTATCAGTAATAATTCTTACCACTCAAAATAATCTATTCACATTAGAATATGTTTCCAGTATTGAATATATGCTTATTTTAATTCATGTTGTATACTCATTTTATAACCTTTTATACTTATAATAGTGCATAGTTAAAATCTCCCTACATAACAAAAACTGTGAAATCAACTTTAATTGCACAATAATATCCTATGGTTTAAGGCTTTCACAATTTATTTATTATACATTGTAAAATTTGAGGTTTATTTACATTATTGAAAATGCTTTAATGAGCACACATAGACATTTGAGTACCCCATTATATTATTATTATTATTATCTTAGTACAAAGTCTTGTTATGCTGCTCAAGCTGGCCTTTAGTTAACAATCTTGTCTCAGTCTTCCAAGTGCTGGGATATGGGTTTGTGCCACTACATCCAGCCTGATTATTCTTTTAGATGTAAATTATGGTATCAATAATAATAATGAGCTGAAAAACAAACATTTTGACACTGAATTTGAAAAGCAAAAATATGAATGAGTAAGTAGCATTTTGAGAGGCAAAACAAATACGTGTCCTAAAAATTTTAAAGAATCAGTACTGACCATCAACTTTTATTAAAGAAATTCTGCGCATTTCTCCTCCCATACCCTCCAGAATGGCAGAACAAAAAGCTCCACACCCATGGACACAAATGGAAGGATACTGTGATTTTCCATTAAGTGAGCCAACGTCATCACATGTAGGATCCATCAGGAGCATAGAAGTTAAGACTGAAATTGAGTCTTTTCTTACCGCCATAGTAGCCTGCTCTGGTGAGAGGGTAGGAAGCGCACCGGCACGCACGTGCAGTAGATCATGGATTTTCACATCCACCAGGGCACATTTCTTATTGTCCTCCTGAGCATATTGCCTTGCACATCATACCAGTTACTCAGTTTGAAGAGGAACGAATCATTTCACAGTTTAGTTTCTTAGGTGTGAACAGGAATAATAATGCTGGGAGGAGAAATAAAAACTTGAAAGGGAGACAAAGTCAGGATTATCATGTTAAATAAATAAATGATTCTAATGATTTTAATATTTAGGATTTCCAGTTCTCGCAAATATCATCCACTGTAATATGACAGTCTACATTGCTTTATGCTCTTTTTCCACAATTCTTACATTAATATGGAGAAAGTACCAATATAACAGTTTTACTTTGATGTTCATAAAAACCTTTATGTGGAAAAAATCACTGAATCAGTACTGGAGGGATATAATTCTGAGCTACTGTTAATAATGTGTGTGGAATATTGAAATATTTGACAATTATAGCATATCAGATCCATAATCACTGCTACAGGGATCATCACAATTTTCCCCCAATGATCTAATATAGTTGATACAATAGTTTAAATTCATAAGATCTCACAGAAGTCAATCTACAATCCTCTACAACACACTTTTAAACAATTTTAGGAATTTGTTCCCAGTGTAAAATGATGAAATATTTATCTGATCTTTGAAAATTTTATATATGATAACAAGATTAATACAAACTAGAGTCATAACAAAATGTCTTCTAGAGAAATCTTTATAAATGAAATTGATGGACACAAACAAAAGTCTATATACTGCAGAAAAGTACAGCTTTCATTTTCCAAAGAAAAAAATCTATCAATAAAAAAATTCTTTTTTAAGGTTTTAGAAGTAGAATTTATTGGTTGAAAATAAGTCCACTGACAAGCTCTTGGTAACTGCACCTACGTACTTTTAAAAATGCACTTGATGTACATGGCATGACTCCTTCAAATGTCTCGCATCGTGGCTGTGCGCCATATAACCTAGTATCACGTTCAAATGGATGGAGCTGTCCAATGGGAGTTTTCATATTATACTGAAAAAGATAAAAAGAGAAACTCTTATTTGAGTAGCTTTCCGTAGATTGGCATACTTTTGGAAAGAGTAAAAGTATGTGACAGTGTTTATATGTTCAAAGTTTATGAAACTGAGAAGTTCATAACTGAAAAGTCTATGAAATTGCCTCTGTGAGAAAACCCTGCTTCTGTGGCCTGGATGTTGGCCACCATCACAACAATGCTTAATACAGCCTAGCAAAAAGAAGCTATTTTTTAATTTTTGCTATCACATTTTATTTTATCTTATTTCATGTTTTGGTACCAGGAATCAAACTCACCACCTTGCACTTGCCAGGCAGGTGCTGCGCCACTGAGCTGTACCCTGGCCCTGTTACCATATTTTATTTTATTTTATTTATTTATTTTTTTTTGCGGTACTGGGGATCGAACTCAGGACCCTGCGCTTGCTAGGCAAGCGCTTATTCCACTGAGCTATATCCCCAGCCCCCTGTTACCATATTTTAAATATCTTTTTGGTAATTTATAATTAGTCTTTCAAAACAAATTTAATGAATAGTAACCCTAACTATTCTGATATAAACTATGCTGGTATAAATTGTGACAAAAAAGAAAAAAGATGAAGGTACTGAGAAAAAACAAAATTATCTTTTTCCTTTTAAAAAAAATATCTTCTGTAAACTTCTTAATCTCTACTACGCACCTGTTCTCTGACATCCTCTGTCTGGATGCTTGTTTTTGACACTTCATCTTCTATGGTGAAGTTTTTAGAAAGCATCTTTTAAGTGGAAGACTGTCATTTTCAGTTATTTGATTTGCTTTAATGACACGGCCACAGTAATTCCACGTCCGCAGACTTGATCGCATTTACTATAGGAATATGGTTGTTTCTCGCTGTCCACAAGGGAAAAGGGAAAAGAAAAAAGTGACTACTCAGTTCCTCTGCTCATCTGGTCATATTCCTCATCCATTAGCGCTTTTGCCTTCAAGTAAGCGAATCAGGGCAACCTCGATCATCTCCCTGTCAGTTCCCTGAGTTAAATTTACTTTTTCCTTCAGGAAACTTTCAAAATTAATCTCTTATCCACTTCTCCATGAAACCATTTCTGGGAAAACTTCAAATATAATTTAATGTTACCCTTTTAGTTCTTACACATTTCTTCTTACCAATATATAAACTATAAAACTTCAGTGTGGGCAATTATATCTGCACATTTTTTCATTAATCAGTTAATTCATTCCCTGAGTCACTGTTTACACAACTATAAAATTTTTTCATGCTTCAATTATTTTAAATAAAATGGTGTTCCTACCATTCACTGTCTTTAATACTTTTCTTTTTTGGAATTTTGTTTCTTAGCATATATCCCATTTGCTCTTTCACACTTCTGTTGAAGTCTGTTCTAAAGTATGTTCTAAATTCAAGTAGGTGAATAAATTTTCCCTACTAATTTTTGTCACTAATTTGTATGCAATAATTCATCTAAATATGATGAACTTTAAATAAGACAATTTTTAAATTCAATGATATTAGTTGTTTTAAGCAAATTAGTGTTTTTGAATATTTTGAATGAGATTACATAAGCTAATCAGTTTCATTTTTGAACAAAACATATGCAAAAAAATCATTTCAGAAAGAATGCTTAAGTTCTCCTAGTTGACTCCCCAAAGCCATTACTTTACATGTAATGTGGCAGAGTGATGCTACTAACATTATTATTGTATCTAATTATACGACAATGCTTCTCCTAGCAAGTACATTTTTTTCAGCTTCAGTGTGATGCAGAAGCCATCTTCACTTACCATGTGTTTGGTAATAAGACCTCCTTTGACTAATATCGGCTGAATGACTTTGAACAAGATACCTAACTTTTGCCCATCATTTTCTTAATTTACAAAATGGAGATTGAAAGTAGTACTTACATAAGACTGTTAGACTGCTGAGAAAATAAAGTGAGGGAATTCACATACAGGGTTAGGCACAGATGCAGAAGAAGTTTTCTGAAGAAACATGGGGAAGATCTTTCCTTATTCTTTCTTTCTCTTTATTTTACAGAGAATAAAACAAAATAAAAATGATACAGAAAGAGTAAAGAAGATCCAAAAAGTACAACAGTTATTGTGAAAGGGAAAGAAATTTCCTTATTTTTAAGGGAAAGGAAGTCAACTTCTTCACTCCTGACTTTGAACAAGAAACTATATTACCCTTATCTCTGACAGATATTTTTTTTCCTCACACCCTCTGGCTGAGGCAGCCGAATGGAAAGATGGGAAAAACTTGGATTCCTGATAACAGAGTCAGTATCTACCCTTGTTATATAGATACAAACAAAATTATTTACTTTGGTGCTTTAAGAAAAACAATAAAATACCCAGTCAAGAAAGTACCTGGATGATTATGGACGCTAGTTCAGCTTATAGTCTCAGCAGCTCCCTTTCCACAGCTTTCTCTGGCTCCTCACCTTGCCGTATGTGTGCATTAGCCAGCTTTCTATGGCCGAGGTGTAGTACTTGATACCCGTGATGTAACGGGGGAGCAGCTTATCTGGGTTCACATTTCAGAGATTTCAGTCTATGGCTGGTAGAATGTGGTAAAATGCATGGAGCAGCAAAAGTGCTCAAGTCTTGGTGGCAGTAAGGCCAAGGTGAGAAAAAGTACCAGAGAAAAAAGGGGTGGACATCAGATACTGTCCTGAAGGTCATGCTTCTAACACCCGCCATAGCACACTCAAATGCGTGCTTTACTGATCTCATGGGCAGTCCATAAGCCAGTTTTTAACCGAACTTAACTATCACATCTTACCCTTTGTCAACTTGACACCCAAATATCTCCTTCCTCCTTAATCTACATTTAATCTTCAAATAAACACAACGTGGACTAGTGTTTCCATCTCACACGATAAAACTATTTTACATACAACCAAAAACACAATAACCCCTTCCTCAAACTTTCATTGGTTCAGTACCTTTCCAAACTCCAAGTCATAGTGTGTTCTGAGAGTCAAGGCAAATGCTTAGCTTGAATATCTGTAAAAATAAAAAAAGAAATTTACGTAATCTCAATGGCACAGAATAAACATTTCCACTCCAAAAGGGAGGAAAATAGGGATAGAAAGTAGTCAGACCAAACCAACACTGAAACGCAGCAGGGCAAACATCGTCCCGCAGCTCTATATCCAGCATCTGGTGTTGTGATGTGAGTGCCCGAGGGCTTGAGCTGCCCACCCCTGTGGGCTCGCTAGCTGCAGCCTCCATGGTTCCTCTCTTGGATGGGTTCTGGTCAGTCTTGCAGTTTCCTTCAGCAGAGGTTCTGTGGTCTTGGCATCTCCGACTTCCTGTGGTGTCCACTGCATCTTTGGCTTCATTTCTGTAGTTTCACACACTGACTTCTCAGGGGACCCTACTGGTCCCCCGAGCTTCCCTTTGAAATCTGACTGGAAACTTCCCTGATTCACAACTCTTGCCCTCAGCATCGAGGTAAACCAGCATTATACAAGGATAGCACCCAGGTCTGCCGTCAGAGGAGCTATGGCCAGGCTTCCTTGGACTGTGGTACAAAATCCTGAGAGCTGAGTGGTTAAATACAGTAAGATGAATCCCAGGGACCAACTCCCTGTGAGGCTTTTCTCAGACAGTGGTCCCAGGAATCCTCTTCTCAAAGGAAAGGTTGATACCTGTATACCCTTGAGCCTGTGGTGGGTGGCAACTTGCTTATTTCTGAGATGCACTCAACACGCCTTTGTTCTTATCTCTGTTCAAGTACTTGGTTTCTTTTTAATGACACCAATCTCTTCAGGACCTACACCTGTTTGGTCCTCAATTTTAGACAGGGTTCTTTTTGTGTCAAAATTTAAGTTTTTCAAATTTTTCTTCTATGCTTTTTGCCCCTAATTCTCACTATAAATCTTATTAAAAACAGCAATACTCAAGCCACAGCCTAGTTACTCTGCGGGATCAATTAGTCTACTACCCTTAATCTTAATCCTATGCAATGTCTCAGAGTACTGACAAAGTTTAGACAAATGCTCCACCAGAGTTCTTATTTCTAGTTCAAGCCTCCTGAGCCTAGCTTTTGCTGTTCATGTTCTGTCTGCATTCTGGTCTTTTGAGGTCTGATGAGAATCACCTATCAGACTTTCTTACAGCATTTTCTGGCCTCTCCAGCCCAAATCTTCAAAATTTTCTCAATTCCTGCCATGACCATTTCCACAGGTTTCTGCGCTACATGATCAGGTATAGTCACAACAGTAACCTCTCTTCTCTAGTACCAACTTTCTATATTAGTCACCTTAATGGCTGTTGGACACAGTACCAGTCCCATATAATGTAACGGACAAGTTTATTTTGATTCATAGCTCAGGAGATTTGGGATATGGCGAGCTCACTCCAAGGAAGAAACATCTTGGTAGAAAGGCATGGGGCACTAAAGCTATTTAGTTCACAATGGCCCGGAAACAGAGTGAGGGAATAGTGGTAGAAAACTAGGGGCCAGGAATCATGCGTAGTGTCCAAGACCCTGGTCCTTGATGCACAGAAACACCCAGAAGTACCTTTCATTAACCCCCCAGGTGCTTCCCAGGACAATCAAGGTGAAATTAACGTTGACCCTCACAACCTTAACCCTTGTCATGCGCTGTTTCTATTTTTGGCCACTGACCCTCCATAGTCCTCACCATCCATTTAAACCTGAAGACTTGTCCTAAGTCTTGCCTCTCAGTATTTCTGGGTTGTAGTATAATAAATAATGTCCTTCAGGTGATTTAAACTCATCAGAACTTTATGATGGCCTTAACCTGCTGAATACAGGGAATCTATTCTGTCCCTTCCTTTTTCAATGCATAATTTAATTTAAATTCATAACTGTATTAAAAGTTTGGTTAAAATATTACATTCCTATATCCTTTAACTTGTATCACTGATTTAAAATTGCAGTACTTTTGAGGAAAATTAGCTTAAGTATCACACTAGTAACATAGATAGCAATTGCTTATTGTTATATGTTATAAGTAGCTGAAGTATAGTATTTGGTCATTAAAATAACTACATAGAAAAACTCCCAATAAATATCTGTAAGGTTGTACTATGCTACTTTGCTAGTAAATGAGAGACAGAAAAGAAGAAACTTGATGGCTTTAGAGTGATACCGTATCCCAAAGGGCAATATTTGGATAAAACAGTGAATGTCAATACATAGATACAAGTTTTGAAAATATAGGAAGTACTTATATATCACATGATGCTAGGAATAGAAGCAATGGGGACTGTAACTTTATATCATTTGCCGTTAAACTTGCCTGTGATTTTGCTTTAGATAAAATACATTCTGGAAAGCAGTGAGATAGAGGGGTATTAAGGGTTCAAATCTGTCTTGTTTCCTTTCTTTTCACCTACTGTGTTTAACACAGTGGCTCATACTAGAGGCACACGTATACAGTATCACGCTGACAGGCTCACATCAGTAAGGAAACGTGACCACACACTGAGAATGAAAAGAGATGCTGTTTTTCACATGCTAATTTAGTGTCACATCTAACTGAACATTGTGAGCTATTTACACCAAAGAATGATTTGGCAAATAGATATGTGCACTGAAATCCTGAAAACTTAAATATACTTATGTTACGAAGAGGCAAGAGACATTTTCCAAAAGAAAAATAAATTGACCTAATTCCAAACTTTTTCCACTTTGAGGTTCCTCTTTTATGCTCTGCTGCAAAGTAGTTAGCTCCGTTCCGAGTTTGCAGCGCTCCTGGCAGTAACATTCAAGGCTCGCTTCATGGAAGTGAGGTGATTCTTCTTACTTTTCCTGGAGCTGAGCCAATGGTAATCATGTATTTTGTCTGTGAAGAACAAAACAAAGTTAAAAACATTTGATGTCACTTTTCAAATAATTTATTATTGAAAACTCAGGAGCATTAAATCTTTTCAGAGTTTTAAAAACTTTCTTCTAGAAATAACATTCTGAGATGAATAGTTTCTGAACTGTTTTTCCCTTGTATCATTCACTTCTTTTTCTACTTACAATAGGTAAATTTCTTTGTCAGCCTTTTCAATCTTACTCTAAAAAAGCAAACAGCCAAATAGAATTCGTTTATACAGCATTCTATTCTTTTGCTTGTATTCCTATTTTGAAGAGGGACTATTGCGTGAATAAGCTAGTATGAATGTGTTCTGGAATGGAAACTCATGTAAAACGTGAACAAGTAGCATATCTACATGGTTGTTAAACTTATTAAAATGGGTAAAGTTTTTGTATTTGTGCCCTGTATGGCTTTGAAAAGCTAAAAATATAGACATAGTAGCAAAGTTTTGACTTTACATTAATGTGGCCTAAATTCTAAACTCTAGATTTCTAATCCTGAGATATATTTAATTACATAAGAAAATATTTTTTATTCTATTTTACTTGATTCTGCAAACCCTGAACAGCAATTTATTACATTATATTATTTGTTTTTATTTCCATAGTTTCTATAAATATATATTTAACTTTTAGAAATTCACTCTCTAAATTCTATTTTTACAAGAAGGCATGAATTGGATATAGTCATATTTACACCAACCAGGATTCTCTTCCTTCAGCCCATTGTTAATAGAAAATCTGGGGGTCAGTGGTTCTCAAAGGTTAGTAGCACAAGAACTACACTGAAAGACCTTAAATGTAGTGCTCCAGGTCAAACTCTAAAATTTTTAATTCGGAGGCTAAGATGGGCCTCAGGGTTTCCTTTTTTGTCAGGTATACAGGGGTTTCCAACAACAGAGGACATGGTTGCCATCATCTTTCTACAGGTGAGACAATATGAAAACCAGGAGAGATAAGCTGGCACAGCTAACTCTTTAAAGGCTAAAACAAGCATGCTGACTGAAGCTGGCTTTCTTTGCAAAATCACACATTTAAATAAGAGTTCAAGTTCCTGACAAGGTAGGGATTATATGAGTGCAGATTAAAACTTTTTAAAACTCCTCAAACATCTTCTCAGACACTGTATTTTTGTTCTTCATTTTTCAGTCTACTCTGGCTTTATGAGACTTCATTTCATATGTTTCAGTTCAATTTAGTAACTTATTACCTACAGTGTGAAAGGCACCACTTAATACATAAACTTATTTTGTTTTCTCTTTTAATCTTTTAAAGCAAACATTCTTCTTTGACTACTGAAGTTTTATAAAACCTTAATATTTTGAGTTATAAATTTTAGCATTGCAGTTTTTCTGTTGTTATAATATGCAAATGCACTAATTTCTGAAATATAGAACATTTACACCTCATTATTGTTGTCCTTATTTTTGTTCTGGTTTAAATTTAGAGACAATAACGCAAATTCACATTTCTGAAATAAGTCTTTGTCCACAGACGTAAAAAACATAAACCACAACTGAATATATTTCTCAGAAAAGAGTTGAAGATAGAATCACAGATGGTTTAAAAGCAGGAGTGACAGTACTCACTTTCTCCTTTAGTTCAAATGCACACCTCTGATACATACTAATACATTACTGATGTCTCTAACACACAAGCACTACAGTCATTTTGTTGGAAGTCTGGCGCATAGTCAAGAAATGAATATATCTTATTTTTTAAAGAATTATTAGCGTATTTGTCATTTTCCAGGTGCCAAATTATTTACTATTGCTTTAAGAGAATTACGGCAGCGCTATTATTGTCCTATTCTTGTAGCTATGGCAACTGAGACTTTGAGTGGTTAAGTAACTTTTCCTAAGAGACACAAGCAATGAGGGCAAAGGGAGCGTGAGCATGGAAGCATCTGATGCTAGAAGCTGCAGGTTCAACCTCAGCGCTGACCGCTCAGAGGAATGACTAGCTAACTAGATTAAAGAGGTATGTGGTTCGAGCTCAAAGCCGGACTGGGCTTCAAGATGAGCGTTACCACTCCCACAAAGCATTTCTGTCTTATCGCTCATGTTCTAAAGACATATGGGTAAGAATCAGTACAATTAAAAACAAAAAGCAAAACTAAATGAAACACGGGAGTCCTTAATAACATGCCTTTCTTCTACCAGCTCTTCAACAGCCAGTGGTGTTTCTCCCTATTTTCATGAAAATCTCTAGTGATTTTCTTAACCTTATGTGAAGAATAACTATTTTCTTCAAATTATTTAAATGAAAATTAGATGCTTTAAAGAAAGCCTATCTGGAGCGACAACTTCAAATATTAGCATTTCCACAGGTTTAATTAGGAAAATGGTTTTCTGAACATTCTTGTGCCTTAACTCTAAAATATATGCACAAATATTTCAATTAATATTTTCCTATTTTTATTCAGCTTATCTGCAGAGACGCTGACGTAAAGCTGTATGAAGGGAACACAGCCAAACTGATACACCATGTCTCTCAAATCTGGTAAAGATCATCATAAATCTCAGGGGCTCCACTTAATACCCAAAGACACAACATCTCTATGAAGTGCTCAGATAGAAAGAATTTAAAAACGAAGTTTTACCTCATCCAAGTAAGTTTTCATCCTGCTGCCGCATCTGTTTCCTTAACACGCTGTATAAAGCCAAGAAGCAAACAGAAGGATGGGATTTGCTTGAGGGTAGATCCAGAGCAAAAGGGAGGAGAGCCTGAAGACAATGTTCTTCTGATGAGCTTTGCAGCAAGGCAGACGCTTACCTCCAGCTGGGATATTAACATTTGTTTATCTGAAGTAGGCATTAGTGTAAAAAGCACTCCTCAAAAGAGTAACATCTCCATAAGATAATCAAATAGCGAAATCATTGAGGACAAAGAGCTTCAGTTATCTCAAGCTACAATATCAGACATTCACTTAACTTGTAAAAAGACTCATTTGTGAACAATAGCTACTGACTTTTAGCTTACAGAGATAAGACAGGTATTAGGGCGAGGAAGAATACTGTAATTTCTGATGAGCATAAAAGGGCCCAATGATCCTTTCACAATAAATAATTACAGAAAACATTTCCAGATGGGAATTGAGTAATAGGTAAGGAAAATGAAAATTCAGATGTCATTAATCTGGCAACATAGCATGGCTTATTTTGATAATATATCAGAGAAATGTGGATTAAAAATGTTTGCTTTCATTTCAAAAAGTTAGCAATTAAAAATCATCAATGGACCAAGCAACTTGGCTAAAGATAACAGTGTGTAATGTAGCAACCCTTGTTAATTCCTATCCTTTGGTTTTGAGGTCATGTATCATTTTTATTGTTTTTGTGTTTTGATTTTGTCTTCATTGTTGTTTTGTTAATGTTTTAATTCTTAAAATTAAAAACATTATCAGTGGATACCTTCTGATGTTCAGTGAGGCCCACCAGATCTCATGCAGTTGTAATCTGGGGCTGGGTATTTCTCCAAATCACTGTTCTTTCTCCTCGCTCAACTCTACTTGTCTTCCTGAGTTCAGCACTAATATTTCTTCTTCTGAAAAAGCCGTGAACTTTTCCTCCACAGGAGTGTGGTATCCATCTGATGTTTCCCATGGCACTCACTGCTAACCACCATTGACACACAAGCTACGCTCCAGTACTTGCTCATTCCTTCGTGTTCTCAGAGAGACCGAATCGTTTCAGAGGAAACTCCTGCATCATTTTCTCAGTGCTTTGGGTGGAAACTCACAGGTGTCCGATCAGCCTTCCAGGACGTGTCCTGGACGAGTTAATGCAGAGTTTTCAGTTTTCTCCAAGGACCTATGGCATAAGATTTTCATGTTGTAATTCTATAAACAACTATGATACTCAGATTCTTGCAAATAACATACTAGAAAATTCATAACAAATTGAATGTACCTAAACTTCACACAAAATCAGTGTTATGCATTTATTGATTTGTCTCACACAACAAGAAAGGGAAACATGGTTTCAGGTGAGAATCAAGAGATATCATAACCTTTTCTAAGTGAAAATTTTTGTAGAAAGTTATAGATGCCCGAGACCTTCTTACCCTATTGTGCCCCCAAAACACACACTTTAAAGTGCCATTTAAAAATTATCTAAAGTTCAACTTTTAGTTTTTGTAGAAGGTTGAGGTACCACTACTATCATTTTATGTTTTGTTTTGTTTTGTTTTGTTTTTAACAGGGTCTTGCTATGTATCCCAGGCTGGCCTCAAACTTTTGATGATCCTCCTGCCTCAGCCTCGCTTGTGCTGGGATTATAGGCATGAACCACCACACTCAGCTTATCATTTCATACACACACACCATGCAGCCAGAGGTAAGAGAAAGTAAAAAACCCCACAAAATTGTAACGTATTAAAAAAGTTTTACACATGTTTTTCTGCCTCATTTTCTGTTTGTTAGATATTACTTAGGTACAAACCTCAGCCAAAGCAGCCTATTTAAATTGCAAACATGGTATGTGAAGACAAACAGTAAAAAAAAAAAAAAATATATATATATATATATATATATATATATATATTGTTTATTGATGCCTCAGTCTTTGCTAAAACTGAATTAAAGAGCAGCAGCTAAAGAGAAGAATTGGCTGGCTTCATGTATGTGTTAGGGTGAAGAGGTGAAGTTTACACATTTCTGGGAAACAGAGTGGAGCAGAAGTATTGGCCCCACCAACAAACAAGCAAGTGTCCTGAGATGAATAGATCTGAGTCCCCTTCCTCACTGTAACATAAAGATTTAAAACGTAGTACTTGCCTCATAAAGGTTTTGTGAAAATCGAGGTACTCCATGATTATCTAGTGTGTTTCGGTTTGGTAGTTGTTACACTTTAAATATTCAAAGCCTCCTATGCGCATAGATGGGGTTGTGGAGGGTGACTAGATGATAGGGGTGTGATACTCAACTGTGGGCAGGTAAGTTTATAGCTGAAGGTGATGTCCAGGGTGAACTCTGTCTGGAGAAGGTGGGTCCCTGTGGCCATGGCCTGGGGGGCTATGTCTTCCTGCCTCCTCCCTTGATCCTTCTGCTTCCTCTCTAGCATGACGTGAGCTGATTCTCCTCTTCCAGGCCTCCCTGCCTTGAAGTCCGCTGACTGTGGATTGAAAGCCCTACACAATGTGGGCCATAATAAAGAAAATTTAATAATAAATTTTCTCTTTTACATTGTGAGTGTTGGATATTTTGTCCCAGTGATAAGAAAGTAGGCAAGACAAGTTTTGGTACCAGAGAAATGGGATTGTTCCTATGGTGCTTTCTGACTGTGTGATTCGGAATCCTGTGGAACTGGCTTTCAGGAGGCGTCTAGGATGGTTTGAAGAGGCCAGCTAGGGTAGTACTCCCAGAATACTGTGAGTCCAGCTGGAAAGGAGATTGTACTTGGAGTCAGAAGACCAGAGTGCAGCTGGCAGATACCAGACTCAAGCAATGTCAGCTGGAGGGGACTCCATCAGAAGTTGGACTCTCAACCATGTGTGTTATGCTTTGGTAGATAACTTGTCTAAATTTTTCTTATGTCCTGAGAATTTGCAGGAGACTGCAATTAATGGTGGTGGACTAATTAATTTGGCAGAGAAAACTTCAAGATACCCAAACATTCAGGCTGTGCTATGGGTACTGTTGGGGGCTTTTAGCCAGTTCTATGTTGAGAATCATGAGTGAATAGCTGTACAGAATGATTTTAAAGGTCTAGAATTTTTCAGAAAGGACACTGGTAAAGACAGGGCTTGCAAACATGAAGCAGAAGAGAACTTGGTTGCTGGATGGATTAGCACTAAAAGAAGCCAAGTACTTGGGACAAAACGGCTCGAGTCCACATGAGGAACTATCAAGCTCCCACCCTTCAAAGGCTCAAAACTGCAAAAGTGAAAGACTTAGCTTGAGAAGCCAGGTCCAGGATGCTGCTCCAGAGTGCAGGCAGTGTAGGGAAGGGGAACTGACTCCCCGTGATTCAGCTGAGGGGTTCAGATATGCAGGCACTCAGAGTCCTCTGAAACCACGAGCAACATACACAAAGCCTCAGCTTCTGCTCCAGCTGGCAGCGGAGCTTGGCATCGTCCACACGGTGTTGGCGTTGGGTGCATGAAGAATGCAGGAGTTGGGAGGTCTGAGCAGCTTCCACTCTCATTTCAGACGATGAGGACCGGCAGGTCAGCTGGAATGTTTCTCAGAGAGCAGCGTATGAAGCAGTGAGATAAAGCACACAACGTAGTGGAGACCCTGGGGTGTTAAAAGCCAGAAATGGGAACTATGAAGGAAAAGCTGAAAGCAGCGAGTCACGGTGGCCCAGGAAGTGACAAGCACCGGGGCGCTGCTGCGGGGCGGGCGCCCGGGCCCTCTGAAGCTCACACTCTGCCACAGCCTGCCGTGGCGCTGGAGGTGAATACTCTTGCTTTGTCGTTTTCCCCCCTATCTCCCTATTTGTTCCTTTCGGAGTGGGAGTGTTTGTCCTATGCCATCAAACTATCTTTTCATTTCTATGGGGGCTCACAGGTAAGGGTTTGTTTTAGATCCCAGAGACTTTGGACTTGACTCTTCAGCAATTCTCTGACTACTAGGATGTTGGCAACCCTTAGCGGCGAACTAAATGCATGTTGTGCACGGTTGCTCTGGGGGCCAGGGGTAGAACATTATAGCTGAGGTTGCATTCTCAGAGGCGCATTCTCGGAGCCCCAGATGCTGAGAGGTGCGGCTTCTGGGAGGTGATTGGATCCTGTGCGCATGACCCTCATGATCCTCATCAGTGGGTGAGTTTACAGCTAAATGTGACATGAGAGGTGAAGCCTGGCTGGAGAAGGTGGGTCTCAAAGGGCCCTGCCTGGAAGAGTGTGCCTTCCTCCCACCTGCATGACCCCTCTCTCTGTCTGCCATGCCGTCCGCTGCTTCTCCTTTGTCCCTCTGCCAGGCTGCCCTGCCTTCGAGCCAGCCAGCTGTGGGCTGAAACCTCTGCAAATTGGGAGGCAAAATAAACCCTCCTCATTCAGGCTGTGGATGTTAGTTATTTTGTTCCACAGACAAGACGGTAACTACAGGTAAGGCACTGGTTTCTATGATCATGATTCTTGGTGGTAAAACTTCAGTCTGTCTATAGACTGCAAGATCACGGAAGACAGGGTTTTCTTATTTCTGTCTTTTACCTAATAAAATAAATATTCCCTAAGCTGTTGACTTTAACAAAAAAGCCAGTTTTCTCTTGTGTTAGTCTAGATATTATGAAATTTCTGTTTTGTAATAAAATAGTTCACTACTGTCTTCATTGTTTTATAACTTTATTAAACAAATAACTTTTACATAAAAGAAGCACAATTTTCTAAGAAAGTCTATTCTGACCATATACTCAGGCCCGGTTGGATCCCTAGGACTTGAATGCAATGGTTCGCAAGAAGAGACCAAAGACCTTAGACACACCTTTCCGCGTTTTCAGCTCTCTCTCTATTATTTATAAACCTGTGGGAAACTAATTGAGCCACATACCACATAGTAGCTAGAGTGGAACATTATTGGAAAAGTAGTTTCCAAAGAGCACAAAATTAAATATTTTAAGATACCTGGAATTTATTCAGGTATTCAGTATATATATAATGATTACTTACTGTGTATTTCACAAAGGATGAGGGAGCTAAAAACCTGTACAATTTTCTTGAGTTATTTTTCAGTATATACTTCTGTAAAATTCATGACCACTACATTTTTAGTTCAAAGAAAACTGTTAATTACCCAGATTAACCTGTGTAAAGTTAGAAAAGAAAGGATGAGTTAGGTTTTTTTAACCAAATTTGAAATTTTCTCATGGGGCTTTACTGACTGCGTTGTACCTCAGTGTTTGTGCACTATTTGTTGTAATTATGAGACTGTGCAATATAGAGGGCAATAATCACACCTCTGCCAGCATCCGGCATGTAATGGGGCTTCAATTCAATTTGTCTAATGAATGAACGAGCGGGGCTGAAATGAACTTTACATAGAAGGCAATACATTTCCCTGGCTTAACAGGAAATTATGGTATCTGTCAGAGGTGAATTAGATGACTGGATTTCAGACGTCTCAAATAAGAACAGTAAAAACAGTAAACCATTCATTTAATGATCATTAATCTGAACTTTAAGATAATTCGATTTTGGCTTACCTGAAATTCATACCTGCAGGATTAATGAAGACCGCTATGTCAAACAAATTACAATAGACTTAAAATACTGACTTTTTTTAGTGGGCAGATGGTTGGTGCTGCGATGCTAACGTTGTCAAGAAACTGACAAAAACTGGATGCAAGTGGATGTCTTAATAAAGTTTCAGCTGGGCGTGGAGGCGCACCCCGTAACCCCAGCATTTGGGAGGCTGAGGCAGGAGGATCTTTGCAAGTTCAAGACCAGCCTGGGTTGCACAGTGAGCTCAAGGCCAGCCTGAACTGCATACTGTATCACACCCGGAGTGTGTTCAGATGCAGGGAAGGAATCCCACAGCCACCTGAGAGAAACGTGACTGCTAATGACGATGCATATAAATGTGGAAAGGCGAAAAGTGAGAAAAACCACTGCATAATAGTCAACCTTTAACGGAAATGAAGACGTCACGCTTGGACAAATGAAGACTTCACACTTGGACTGGGCGGCTCCTGCCAGCCCCACCCGGGCCCCGCAGGCCCCTCCGAGAAGTCTCAGGACCTTCGGGGTTTCACAAGACTCGCCTGGGACAGAGCTCTCCCGAAGCCTGGGAAGCAGCTCCCGCGCGTTGGCGCCTGAGGGCAGCTCCGCGCCAACAGCTGCTCGATTCCCGCCTTCCAAGCCCGCGCTCCAGGCCGGCGCATGCGCGAGGCCGCCCGCCCGCCCGGGGGCGCCCTCGGGCCCGCGCTTGCACCCGCGTCCGCCCGCGCCGTCTCAGGCCGTCCTGTCGCCGGCCCTCGAACCGCGGACTGAGGAGAGCGACCCGCGGACCTGGTGGGTGGTGCGCCCTGCAGCGCGCCCTGAGGGGGAGCCTGCGCCGCGCCCTGCGGTGCGGGGTCCCTGCGGGCTCCCTGCGGGCTCCCTGTGAGCTGCAGAGCCGCGCGCTGGGCAGCAGGAGGGGGCAGCAGGAGGCGCGCCAAGGGCGGGCATAGGGCCGCCGGCCTGGCCTCTCTGCCGGGGGCGCACCTCGGGGCCGAGCACCGGGAGGTGACGGGGAGGCGAGGCAGGGCGCACGGGACGGACGACAGCCGGGGAGCAGGACCGCCACGCGGGGGAAACCGAATTGGGGCCGCGGGGTCCACAGCAGCGGGAAGAAAGCCCGGGAAGTAACGAGGCCTGAAGCAGGCCGGGCCTCAGCAGCATCTCCGCCAGGAGCCCCTGAGGCGCATTTGGGACTTGGTGCCGTGAGGAACCTTGGAAAGTAAGTACACAGTTCAGTACTCACAAAGTGCACATAGTGAAACAAACACGGTGACGTTGGCTGTGCGTGAGCAAGATGGAGCTTTCCACAGCACTGTTTGTATTGCGTTAGGTATGCACAGTGAGCATTTTCTTTGTGTAGCTAATTTTCACAGTGTATCACGTGACTACAGTGAGACTCTTGACTTGGTGTAGATTTGTGCCCAGTGACTGCCCAAGCCACTACTCTACTTATTTTTTATTAGGAAACACTGCTTCAGAAATGCTGTAGATAAAATGCAGTTTAAAACGTATATAAGTTGGATAACTTTCAAGGCAGGGCAGTGGACCACAAGCGACCTAAGTCAGATGCAACACTCAGGAATGAAGTTTAGGTGCACAAATAGATCACTCTTGAGTTTTAATTCTTTTTTTTTCCATTAACAACAGTTGGAACACTGGTGCTTAGAATCAGCTTTGTGAAAACAGTATTTTGGAGGCCTTGGTAAAGCTTGGACAATATTACCTTACATTGTACTGTGCTTTAGCATGTATATGGAAATCAGAAGTTCAGTGTATATCGTGGTAAGATCAGAAAGAATATTTTAGCTTTTTAAATGGACTTACATGTTTTTCGTGTCACGTATACATAAAATTCTGCCATATGAAGGTCCTTAACCAAACCTGAGAGCTACAGTTTGAATCAGTTGAATTAGGCCAACTCACTTCGCAGTACTATCGAGGTAAACGTGCTTATAGCTGTGTGGTGAAGAATGGATTGGACAGAGCTAGAGGTCAGTTAGAAGTCTGACCTGGTGTATAGACAAGAAGTGCTAAAGGTCTGAAAGAAAAATGGCTGTAGTTTTCGATGCGTTATAGGAAGGTGATCACAAGAATGAGTAGTGCCGCTTAAACAGGAGCAAAGAGTAGAAGGGTGGTTGTCAGTGTGAAACGCTGCAGAAAGGCTTAGAGTGGGGACTTGGCAAATATGTTTCTTGAAACCTTGGTAAGAACAGTTAAGTCAGGTGGGGGCATTTCAGAGTTCTTTTCTTTGTATTTTCTTGCTTAAAGCTGGGAACAACCTGAGCATGATTATATGTGGAAAGACAGAAGTCAGCGCAGAGGGAGACATTTAAAGTGCAGAGAGGAGATGGTTGTTGAAAAAGATACAAGGGTTTGGTAGGCCAACCGTGCATATTCTTTGTACAATGTTCATGGTTTAAAAGGACAGGAGGACAGTGGCTGTTGTATTGAGGTGCACATCACAGAATAACTAACGTTTTCTTAATGTGCTACCAGAGAACCTAGGGCCCATCGTGTATTTATCTGTCCATTTGTTGTATCTATTACCTAATGTTTTTATAGTGCTCATCAGTGTTAGCCACGTGGTTTCCTTCTCTGAACAGACAGTTAGAATGGAATTTAGATACCAGATAAATAATTACATAAGGAATTATCCAGCTACAGTTGTGATACTGGTAGGAAAGAAGAGCGTGGAGTGTGAGAGAAGCCAGTTAAGAAGGAGTTCATGACCTAAGGGCATTCTCAGAGATTGAAATGTACCTCGCTGGTGTGGAAAGTGTTCTCTCTTCTCAGCAAGTTAGCGCAATTCCCTGGTGATCCCATCTCCTGCCCCATCGGTCGTTCTCTATTCATTGTTGAACTCAGTCTCCCTTTCTTAAGCGTTTCAAATGTGTTTTGCCAGTGGGCTGGGTAGTAGGGGGGAAAACGTTCAAGAACTAAGACTTTGCAAAGATCTTTCTCAAATCTGTTTGCTTCGTTACAGTAACTAAATGTGAACTAAATGAGCATTTAATTGTATTCACGCTACGTTAGTTACCATTAGGCGAAGAAAAGGGTTTGGGGAATAGCAAATCGATGGTCAGCCACAGCTACCACAGACTTAGCCCCTTAACATCCTTTAGAGGAACCACTGCAAGCAAAAGTCCTGTCACTTCTTATCAGGAATTTTGGTAACAACTAATACAAGCTAGTCCTTTCTTTTTTCTTTCATTTAAAATCTTAATGTTTTCATGGTCAAGTGACGGGGGAATATGCACCCACACCTGTATCTGCAGGGAAGAAAGGTACTATCACTGTTATCATTTTTGCATTTATATAGCACTACAATGTTGAGTAAGTGCTTTTACAATCAATGTTATTGTTCGGTTTAAAAGATAGCCTAAAATCACCTCTGTGAAATGTGTTTTGCATGATTTAGACATCTTTTCTATGATGTAGAACTTTCAGATCAATCAAGATTAGATGTACTGTAAAACAATGTTATTATCTGAAGAGAATAAGCTGTTAGTAGAAAATACTGGCCTCCTGGCACTTTTCGTTACTTGCTGTAACAATGAAAGAAAATAGAAGTAAACAAAAAATGCAATAGCAGAAATACAACCTTCCTTAAGATATGGTTTGAAGTGGGGCAATCAGGGATGTGAAAAAACCATCTGTACCGTGCTTAAAGTATTATGTTTTGGGTAAAATTTTCTGTACAATACCGAAGAGTATTTCCAGGTTTATAGGCCGTAGTATTTTATTGGAACTGCTCAGCTGTGATGTTCTATGGCAAAAGTAGAGATAAAGGAATGGGAATGGCTCTTTCAATAGGGCCTTGCTTATAAAAACATGATATGCTGATTTGACCATAGGTCATTGCTGATCTTATGACTTCAGCATCTCTGAGATTCCATAGTGAACAGGAAGCGGTAGAGATTAAAATGATTGATAAAAGCTTGATGTGGACAGTGATGGACTTGTCATGTTGATTGTTGGATCCTTACGCCTAGCACAGTGCCTGACTAGTAGAAGGAGTTAAAAACACATCTCTTGAATGAAGGAATGACTAGCAAGGGTATCTGATAGAAAACTGCCTAAGATAAGCTAGACACTTCTGTGTTCAGATTTCTAGGTTCTACCTAGAAACAAAAACTACCATTTTAGGTACAATGGACATTGAATTATAGTATTTAATTCAGAGAATAGCTGCAGAGAAGATATCTGAAGAATGATAAAATAATAGTGAGAAGCACAGGCCTGAGAGTTTCCACCAGTAAAAATGCAAATGAATATCCTTTGGAAGGGAACTGACAGCATATCTTGATCTGTCTTCTACTTCAGGGCCTTCATTGTCTGCCCCTACTTTTATGTAGCTTTTTTTAGTATCTGTGCTATAATGTCTCTTCCTCTATTCCCTTTGTATACTTTCCAATTTTCTGCCCACCCCGCAGGTACCTGTGATCTTCCAGTCTTAAGAATTGGGTCACAACACGAATTGGGAGTTCAGCTCTCATTGTTGCCCCTGTCTGTCTCTGTATGTCTCTGTCTCCATCTCTCCCTCCTTCCCTTCCTCCCCTCCCTGCCGCCTGTTTCCTTGCCTTGCCTCCTTCCCTCCTAGTTCTGGTAACTGATTCCTCCTCTCCTGCCTTTAGGCTTGGGAAAGTAAAGGATTAAAGGATGCTTATATCTTTTTGCTGATACTCGTAGCCCCTAAGTTACTGTATTACTTGCTGAAAGTCTGTGTTACTCACTGAAAGAACTCGTTAGCTCCTCCCTTTACTCTGAATCTCGACTGGAACAGTTTTCCTCTGTCCCAGGACCTTTCCATCATGCTGTTTGGGCCTGCCAACCCTGGACTGAGACTTCAGATACAGTGAGTTGTAATAAACCTGTTCTTGTTTAAGTTGTGAGAAGTAGGTATGATGTCTTAGTGTCCAGGAAAGTGTCTAAGATAGATTTTGATACTAGGAAAGTGGGTTTGTTTCCCTAATTGTACTTGACCATGTGGCATAGAAGCCTTCGGAACTGGCTTTTAGAAGGGGTTTGGAATGATTTGGAAGTTCAGGTTAGAGAACTTTTAGAATGCTTTAAACTGAGCGTGACAAAAGATTCTGGTGAGAACTTAGAAGACCAGAAGACTGATTGAAATGTATCTGGTAATGATCAGGCCCAGGGATTCAGCTGGAAACAAGGACTCAGAAGTTGAACAGGAGACCATGTATGTTATGTTCTGGCAGAAAATGTGTTTGTATTTTCCACATGTTCTGAGACATTGTAGGAAACTAAGATTACAGGTGGCAGACTAATCTGGCAGAGAAAACTTCAAGGCATCTCAGTGTTAAGGCTGTGGCATGAGCACTGCTGATGGCCTCTAGTAGCCAGATCTACAGTGACACTCAGAACAAAAAATAATTTAAAAAGGTTTTCATTTTGCCAGACATGAAGCACCTGAAAAGTTGGAGCAAAGAGAGTTTGATGGCTAAAAAGATTTGCATTAAAAAGAAGCCAGATACTTGTCCTCAGGGCAGTAGGAAAGATAGCATCTCAGCAATCAGCAGGACTCTACTGTTGGCTGGCCTAAAGATGCAAAAGTTAAAAGACTTCGAAAAGAGCCTTAATAGTACCCTGCTTGAGAAGGGCTGCCTAGAAAGTTAGCTCCCTAGAATTTGTTCATAGTGCCCAACCATCTAGACACTGAAGACCTCTGCAAATGTGAATCAAGAAGGTCCACCTGTTGTTCCAGCTGGTGACAGGCCTCGGTGTCATTCATGTAGTATAAAGTATGCTAGGCAGAATGCAGGAGTTGTGGGGTGAGCGAGGGTTCTACCCAGATTTAGAAGAAGGCCTGGGAGACCCCAAAAGGGCAGAGTGTGAAGCTGTGAGAGTGAAGCCAAAAGTGCAGTGGAAATCCCAGGAAGTAGGAGAAACTAGGAACTTAGAACTTATTATAAGGAAAGTCACAGGCAGTGAGCACAGCCACCCTAAGAAAGAAGCCATGCCAACTGCAACTGGCAGTGGTGTAGGGGTGGATGTTCCCAAGTTCCTTAAAGCTCACCAGAATTTAACCTGAGTACTGCACATAAAACTATAAGATTTACCCTGTTAGGTTTTCATCTTGCTTTTATTCCTTTCCTATCTGTCCCTCTATTTCTCTTTTCTGGAATGGGAGTGTTTACCATGTCATTGTATATCAGCAGTGTTTAACCATCTTTTTATTATTTTATTATTATTATTATTATTATCTTTTTTTAATTTGATTTTTGAGACAGGGTCTCATTTTGTAGCCTAGGCTGGCCTTCAACTCCTGGCAGTCCTCCTGTCTCAGCTTCCTGAGTGCTGGGATTACAGGCATGTACCACCACAGCTGACTTTATTATTTTTTTCATGTACTCACAGAGGCTCAGAGTAGACTTTTGATTTACACTTTCCAGCAATGCTGGAACTAGAAAATTTCGGCAAATATTAGAGATGGAGTAAATAGATTTTGCACAAAGACATGAATATGACTATTTTGGGAGCCCTTGGTGGGATGTTAGTTTATATCTGGGATATACCCTCAAATATTTGTGTTTCATGGTGATTGGATCAAGAGGGTCATGTATTATTAGTGGATTAGTCGTGATGATTTAGTATCAGGAGATGGGGCCTGGTTAGAGGAGGGCCACTGGGGGTGTGGTCCAGAAGGGACCTCCCTGTCTTGTCCTTTCCCTCTCTACGTCCTGGTTGCATGACATGAGCAGTTTTCCGTAAGCCATGCAGTTTGTGCATTTGAGGAGCTAGTCATGGACTGAAACTTGTGAAACTGTGAGCCACAATGAACCTCCCCTCCTTAAACACTGTGGTGTTAGGTACTAAGCTTCAGCGACAAGGAAAGCAACCCAGACAGGAGGCAACTTTACGTGCAAAGGTAAACGTGAGAAGGACCAACGTCTCTTCCTCTTTTATCTGTAAACCTAGGGCAGAATGTGATACTATTTGTTTCACTCCCTGCCTCTGTTCACTTAAACCTCATACTCATGTGCAAGAGTACATTGGGGTCTTATCTGTATTTTAAATTTTCTGTTAAGGGTTTGAAATAACAGATATTTTGTGTGTGTGTGATACTACAGATTGAACTCAGGGCTTTCACACTGAAGTTCTTTTCCACTGTCTTCCTTTCATTTTTTACTTTGAGACAGGGTATCTGTACATCACTAACTTGCCCAGGTTGGACTCAAATTTGTGATCCTCCTGTCTCAGCCTCCATGAGTGCTGAGGCTTTAGGTATGTGCCGCCATACCTCCCTCACATTGGCAGACCTATACCAGGCAATTTCTGTTATACAATTTTTTATTGCTTTTCTTCAAAATATCAAAAGTATATTAGTCATCCTTTTATTATTTTAGATGACACTATTTAAAATATTTTGTTGAACTTTAGGTTTCATATCTAAAAAGATCTCAGTAGGGTTCTAGATTTTTAGTGTCTCATTCTGTTCTTTATTCTTTTGTCTTTTTCTGATTATTTACACTGTTTTATGTCCTTTGTTATAACAATTTCATCTTGGAAATATAACAAAATATTTTTGAATTTAGTGATTTTTTTGGTTGGTGATCAAACTGACTTTGTAAATCGTCTAAAGTAGGTTCCTAAGTATACCATTATGTCAATCTTTGTAATGAAAGTCCAATTTAATTTATAACAGGCCTCCCACATATGTCAGCTTCTTTAATTTTTTTCTTCTGATTTATTCAATGAATGCATTCCCCATCCTGTTGTTTTCACCAAGGCAGAGTTCTAGAAAATCCTTTTGGATTTAATATGTTCTAGTTTAATATGAATGAATAGAAGAGTAAAAACAGTCTATTAGAAAGTAATTTTGATTGTTATGGAGATTTTGCTTTCTTAATGTTTAATCTAATTGTTGCAAAATATATTTCTTTTCCTATATTTCTTGATTGATTTCTTTTCCTATATCTTCCTTCTTTGCTCATAAATATCTATCTCTTATGGATTAAAAAAACTATATTTGTCTTTCTTTTAAAGTCCCCCAATATAGGCCTTCCAACTGCTACTTATTTAATATTCTTTTCTTTTTATCATGTACAGCAATATTAGGAGAAGCTGCTTTATCTTCTAAAACATTCATGTACTTATCTAAAGTTTTATTATCCATGCCTTAGTTTGTATTTTATTTATTTTCTTTTTTTTCTGTCCCTCATCCTTTAGATTAAAAGCTTGTGAGAAAAGGAGAATTTTTATCTCTCCCGCTGGGCATAATCAGTCAGTGGTGCAGAATATTTGCGGATAAATTGTAAACTTATTTTGATAACCGGCTTTTTTTTTTTAGATCATACACAAAAACTTATGTGATCCTTGAGAGGTTTTTGCTTTCTCAAAATTTCTTTTCCAGGTATGTCTCTTAAGTAATCCACTACTATAAAAATAGTTTTCATTTTTAATTAAAAAACTGATCACTGTCCATAAACCATCAATTTATTTGTTGGTTACTAGGCAGTATTTCCTATGTAACAAACAGAATTTAAAAATTTCACACATTTCTAAAATATTCTCATCACCGACAGTTTTCCAAAACCCAAATGTATTTCCAAAAATGCTTGTCAGTGCAAGTAACAACAGCATAAATACAGGCAGCAAAGGAAGCGGTAATTTCAGCTCAAGGACCATGGGTCTGTGTTTCATATTAGACCGCTGCTGTAAAAATCTGTAGTCGTTAAATAATACACAGTTTCCTTGTCTTTTTCAAAAGACAACTACTACATAAGATCCCAAGGAAAGAACTGGTTCAAGCTACACGGCTGGCCACCAAATTCTTAATTATCAGTATGCTGACCTCATTTTTATCATTCACTGATAATATTAAAGAATTAAGAAACAATTTCAAAGACTGACTCGTATACACTACATCATTTTGTACATTTTGAACTTTCCAATAATTTTAGTGCTCATTTCTAATTGAGGTCTGTTACTTCAATGACTTGACATTGCAGCCATGTTTCAGCCTTTTACCACTTTCCCTGCCACTTTTCCATCCGGCAAGAAATCTTATCATTTGGCGAATGCCTCTCAGAGCTTCCTGTATTCTTTGTGCAAACATCCAGTGTTTAGGCCTAGCTCTCCTTCCAGCCCTTGCTACAGTCTGTTTTCATGATCCCCTTACTCCTTACTACTCAGCATAGTATTCTTGAAACACCGCTTTTATTATTTCCCTCATATTCTCTGATGGATGTGCTGACACCCACTGCAGTAAATTCAGACATTTCTTACTGATTCTCAGGTCCTCAGTTTCCTTAGCTGTGACACTTATTCTTTAAAACATCATAATCTTTAGTCAAGGACATCACCCATGCTCCCATAAATGTCTATGCTGTTATCTGCTGCCGGCTCAGTCCAGCATTTTTAAAGTGCTTTTTTGGAGCTCTGAGTCCTTCAGAATTAGCATGCCTTAGGAATGTCATCAAAGTAACGCAACAGGTAAGCACAGTGTTCCAATAATACTAGATACTTCGTAAAGAAGTGTTTTGATATCTTATGGTCATTTCTGTACAGTATAGCTTAATCCTTCTCCAGGGGCAAGGTGCTAGAAGCAACAGAAAATGTGATGAGCTCAGTCACTGACCAGCGGGGAACACAGGTCCCTGGAGAGCATATTGTTATTGCGTTGTGATGAGCATCCCATAGTGCTTTGGAAAGGTAGCTGAGGGAGCAGTTCATGGAGCCAGGGTAAGGACCGGAAGGAGTAAATCTGGAGGACTCCCAGAGAGGCAGCTAAGCTAAAAGGTGCGTGGAGAGTCTTCAGGAAAGGAAATGAGGGGAGGTGCTGCTGTCCACCAGAGAGCAAACACTGTGGCCAGGACTTGCCGGCCTGGAGCAGGTGGTTTATTAGGAAAGCAGCACAAGTCCTCCACAATAGACTAGCTCTAGGCCATGAGGCTAGAAGAGAGCAGGAGTTTTGGTCCTGAAGAGAATCAGTTGCACGACTGTAGATCTTGCTTCAATGCAATTATGCGAGAAAAGTGTTCCATTGTTTCTCCATTTTGTCAGTTTAAACTTGCTGAGAGCTGACTACTCAAGAGCATAGTATCATCTGGGACAAAAGGTTCAAGGTTTGTAACAGATGGCGCTATCCAGACTGGAGGCTTAGTGCTGGTGTCCCTGAAAAGGGGTTTCACTAAGAAGGCTGCCAAAGCAAAGAGCTTTCTTGTTATGATCTTACAAGAAATGGGTAAGGGGAATTTTGCAGAGAGAAAACTTGATTGCTTCTTTTAAATCCCAGGGTGTAATTTGGGAGAGTTCGCTTTATATTATTTTATTTTCAAGGGTGAATTTGGGATAATAAACAGAATTTATAAGAGGCCTAGAAGGAATTTCTAAGAATTGACATTCAGTAATCAAAATTTCAATACTGTTCGTGTTTATGGAGCCTGGCTGGAGTCCCTGATTCCTTCTGATGTCAGACTCTTGGGAGTCCGTGGCAGGTAGTCAGCACAGTTTTGGTGTTAAATGAGTTTTCTTATACTTGAACTGTATTACATCTGGGCCATAATACTAATTTAGTGTATTCATTTGCCAGCCAGTATAGGAAGATTAAAGGCTTTGGTGTCTGATATCCATGAGACCATGTAACTTGGAGCAAGTTTCTCTCTCTGCCTCTATTTGCGTACAGATAAAGCAGTTGTAGATAATAACAGTTACATCACAAAGAGAGAATCAAAAACGATCATGGATATAATGTATATATATGCTATTATATTGTAAAGATGCTGTCTTTGAAAGTAATTTTTTCCTTTTTTCTCTTTGAAATTTTTTGTTTACTTTTGCAGTACTGGGAATTGAACCTGAGTCCTCACACATGCTAAGCAAATGCTCTACCACTGAGCTACAGCACAAACTCCAGCTACAAGTGCTTCCTTTTCCTTAATCTGTTATACTGTGAGCTTCTAAAAGCACTGAGTGCTCCACTGCGCACACGAAACATCAGGTGATACCTGTTTTTCCTAAAGAGCAAGCTTCTCTTTATTATTCCTAAATGTTTCTCTATGAAAATTAATGTCAGTTTGTCCTGAATGACAAAAGTGATGGTAAATTAATCTAAAATTGTTAACCACTCTCCCACCAAGTAGAAGAACTCCAGACTTCAAAGTACAGATGCAGCTTTTCTGAAAGACAAAGCATGTGTGGGTATGTTTGTGTGTATTCATACACAGGTGCACTTGGCTCCTTATAAGCACAGACACACAGACACGCATAAGGTACAGATTGTACTTTTTCTTATGCTAAAAGACCCTGGGTTTTTAATGGTTGTCTCAGTTAAGAAAGTGTTGACTTTTGTTTCCTAACTTTTAAAGTGGTACCACACATGTTTAGAAGATATGTCTTTGTGTATTTCCTGGTCATGAAGAATTGTAAACTGTGAAATGGTTAGACTAAGAGCTGACATTTTTAGATATCTATTGTTACTGCCATTGTTAGTATCACCATGATGTATTTATCTATGTTGTGAGAGCTTTGGACACAAAGTAAATGGGAGGGAAGAAGGGGGGAAAGAAAGAGATTTGTACATATCTGTATATGTACATTTAATGCTCCTAAATACATGTATGTATATCATAATGGTAAGCTTTGCAAGTTCTACCTGTGCACCAAGAAACCGTGTTCATTCCTCTGTAAGGATGATTTCATTTAATCCTCATGAACACTATGAGGTAGTTTCTGTTATTTGCCTCATTTTTATGATAAGCAAATAGTGTTACAGAGGCCAAATAAATAAATTCTTTAAGGAGTAGGTCCTAGAATTTTTCTTTTCTTGGTAGTATGCAGGGTCAAACCCAGGACCTCAAACGTGCTAGACAAGTGCTTTAATGCTGAGCTTTACTCCCAGACCTTTGGATGTATTTATTTTGAGGCAAGGTCTGGTTAAATTGCCCAGGCTGGCTTGGGTTTTGCAATACTCTGCCTCAGACTTCTAAATGACTGGAATAGTAGAGACGGGCCACCACACCCCACTGGAGCCTGGATGTTAAGCAAGCTGTCAGACTTTGCTGCTGAGACTCTTAAATGTCACATGACAATGCCTGGGTGCTTGTAATCACAGACTTGGAATTGGACAAGACATTAGTCAGTTTGTGTACACTGCTGAAATCTGTCCTCATCTCAAACAGATCATCATTCAGCTTTTGCTTGAGTAACTCTAGTAATTGAAATTTTGTAACTTTACAAGGTGGTACATTCCCTTTTTAGAAGCTTGTGTCATTAGATACGTTATTCATCCGTTCATTGGAAATTTGTCTCCATATAATTTCCACATGTTGGTTATAGTTCTGCTTTCTGGAAGAAAATATTGAGCAGCTTTCTTTCCCCTTCTTTTAGCTGGCAGCCTTGTAAGTGTGAGTCTTCTCTCACGGGCAGCTCCCCGTGCAGTTCTGAGAACCCCTGGTGTTACCATTCCCTTTCTGACAATTGAGTCTAATCGATTGTTTCTGACAGACCATGATATGCAGAAATGAGCATGGTATGGAGGCAGTGGATGCAGCAGAAAAACTTTTGGATTGAGTTATAACACCTGGATTAAGATTTCAGCACTATCTCTTTCTGTAAACCCTCCTTTCTAACAGGGGCGTAATAGCTACTTTAATGTACTACATTCTGATAGGGTCACATAAAACGGTGCAAAGTGCTTTACATATCCCAACCCCTGCTCAGGCCTTTCAGCTCCCTGCTCCCAACTCCTGCGTTTTCATGTTCTTCCAAATCGGCACAACTTCCCTTTAGCATCTTTGCTAAAAATCACCTGCTAATTGAAGCTTTTTCCAATCACAAGGTTTAGAATTAGAAACAATCTTTTACTATTTTTTTTCATTTTCTTTGTGTTTGATTTCTCAATTGTGTTTGTCAGGACCTGAAATGTATGCATTTTTCTTATTTGCTTTGTGACTCCTTCCACTAGAATTGAAACAATGTGTGCTCAGAAATTCAACTGTTCTCATCACTGCCATTTTTCTCAGGACACAGCAGGTGATCAATGAATACTTTTAAACTATGTTAATGAATTACATAAGTGAATATGTTAATGAATTAAGGTAAGCATTAGTGTTCAGCATCCAGGGAAAATTCTGGTGAGATGTGTACTCCAAATGGCTTGGGCAGCTCCACCCCTACAGCACTATTGGTGACACCTCTCAGGGCTTCTCTCTTGGAGTAACTGCTCACTGCCTGTGGCTTTCCTCAGCAAGCATTCTGCATTCTTAGTATGTCCAACTTCCTGCTGTCGCTACTGCACTTCTGGCTTCACTCTCACAGCTTCACCCCCTGCCCTCTCCAGGGCGTACTGCCTGGCTACCTGGCCTCCTTCAGGAATATGAATGGAGGCCTCGCTGACCAAATAACTCTTACACTCTGCATGCTTATAAAACCAGCACCATGCAGGTGATAGCAAGGTTTCCTGTGAAGTTGAGCAAAAATTAGTTAGACCCTCTTGGATCTGGCTGGAAAGGTCTCTGGGTGCCTGGATGGTTAAGCACTGTGAAAGAAATCCTAGGAAATCAACTTGCTAGGTGGGCCATCCGGAGCAGATGCCCTGGGGTTCTCTTCTGAAAACAAAGTCTTTCATGTTTGCACCCTTGAGCCTGGAAACTTTGGGTTTATGCAGATTAAGGTGTCCTTTCTGTTGTCCTGAGGCAAAGTGTTTGGCTTATTTCTAATGCTAATCTTTTTTAGCAAGCTACTGTCCTTGCTCCAGCTTTGCAGGTGCTTCTTTTCTTGGAAAACTGAAAGCTTACCAAATGGGGAATGTGCCACTGATTTTCATTACAAAACTCACTAAAAGCTGCCAGTAGTACCAATGTTGCAACCTGAATGTTGAGCTGTTTTGAAATTTCCTCAGCCAAATCTCAGTCTCCCTCTAAGTCTCAGGACATGAACAAAATGGACAAGTTTTCTGCCAGAGCATAACACACACATACCCTGTAGCTCATATACCAAGGATGTTTCTGTTTCCTACTGAAAACTCCTTAGCTTGGTCTTTAACAGCTGCACATTTGTTAGCTTCTGATCTTTTAAACTTCTGATCTTTTAAACTCTGACCAGAATCTCTCACTGATCATACCTTACAGGATTCTATGACTCCTCTAGCCAGCATCTTCCTACATTATCAAACTCCTCTTGAGTGAGTTGTAAAGGTTACTAAACCATGTGGCCCAGTAGTCACAACAGTGACCTTACTTGTACCAAAATCTGTCTTTAGTCACTTCTGTCATCATTGGGACACAGTACCTGACACCTGAGAGATTTATTTCGGTGGCAGTTTAAGAAGTTCTAGTGCATGTTTTGCTAGCTCCAACACAGAAATAGCTTGGTAGCAGGGCCAGGAGGAGGAAGACAGCTAGTGTCAAAGTATTCAGGAAGCCAAGAGAAGAGGGGAAAGAGGAGTCAGGAAACCAAGTGAGGGAGATACCTGCTTTCAGGTCCTGGCCCCAGGGACCTGCCTCTGACCAGACTTTTCTTCTAATAGTAACTCAGCTTCTGAATTCATTAGTGGGTAATCCACTGATGCATGTACAGTCCCAGCAATCACCTTCCAGCAGCCCCACCTCAGAGCACATGAGGGTTTGGGGGAACGTCTTCAATGTAAATCATAACGCAAGTTTATCATGCTTCATTTTCTAATGATTTGAGGTCATAATTGAGTGAATAAATGGATATAAATTTGTATTTCAAAGTAACAAAGCCTTGCATTTCCTTTTTATGTTCTCACTGCAGCTATTTATCATCCTTGAATTAGCAATATATCTTATAGCAACCTTTGAAAGTGATCACATCCCTAAAGTTAAGCATGGTGGTTAACTGTTTCCATGTTAATTAAGATTTTGGAGCTGGCAAATAAAAGGGAATGGAATATGGCAATGGAGATAGAAATGCTCATATGTTTAGAGCCTGCCAGTAGGACATTAGGTAAGGGTTAGCTTCTCAATTAATCTCTAAGCCTAAACACAGTCTAGGAAACATTGTACTTGCCTATATAGAATTCTTAGAACAACCTCATTCATCAACATAGAGGGTTTTGTAAGATTATGATACTAGGTGTGTCGGCAGTACAGAATTTTCAGATTGAATGCTGTTTTGTGATTTAGTAGCATGCACATCAAGATAATCTAGTTTCTGGGTCTTAGTAGAAGAAAACAGTTGAAGGTAGCAGAATACCTGATTGTAACAGATGATCTGTCCATTAGCAGGCTGAATAGGGAAGAATTGACTGCTAGCATAAAACTGTCTTGGGGTATTAAAAAAAAAGATGTACTTTCCCTTTCCTTACTCAAGGAGTTGACTTTAGACCTATGCATTATTAATGTACATTTTTTTGTTGTTGAATGTTTGCATGTCACCAAGATCAAATAATGTTGTCAGCAGTTAGTTCTGTTTCAAACTGCCCTCAACTTAAACCTGCAGAATTATGTTTCATCAGGGTGCCTGAAAAATCTCACAGCTGCCTATTTAAACTTGTTTTTAATTTACCCTAAAATATAGTTTACTCTCAAGGTGAGTTTTAGCTGAATGATGTAAATCTGTCATGGCTAAACACAAAGAAGCATTCCAAGTATCCTTGTCAGGGTAGGAAATAGTTAATAATATATTAGTTGTTTATTTATATTCTCTTTTCAATTGGAGAGGGAGAATATAGGTTTTAGAAAATTTACATATGTGGTAGATGTGTGAAAATATTGGATATAATATTGGAATTAAAATTATTTCACCAGGGATAAAACAGAAGTACTAACTTTCAGCAGTCATGATAGTTTTTGTTAATTGGACAAATAGCACTGCTTAGGAAGTGAACATTTGAGTACAGAGTTGACTAACTTTTTCTAGTTACATAAGAGCCGCATTTATGACTCAAACTTCCCAAATGGTGTCAAAGAAGAAATTGTTCATTGTAATAGTTATGTTAATGAAAGGAAATAGCAAAACATAATGAGTTTATGGCCTTAAGAAGTTCCAAGATTCATTTGTCCCCTCCAAATAAAATGTAATGTAATGGCTAATGTTAATACATATTAATGAGATTGCCATAGCTCTAGCACTGATAATGCTGCTTAACTTACTGTGTTCCAGGTACTGTCATGAGTTGTCTTCAACTCTGACTTTACCTTACCCTTTAACAAAAATCTCATGAGGTTGTTACTGGCATGGTTTTCATTTTACAGATGAAGGGAAGTACATAGCTTGCTTTGAGTCATTGATGTGACAGAGAGGAGAGGTGGACTCAGCCTGTAGTCCATCTTTTTGGAATTCTGTGGCTTAGTTCCTTGGTTACCCGGCTCCACTGAGAATATATCTATTTGTTCAAGACTCTCTTGGGGGTATGAGTGGGGGAGAGGAGAAAGCAACACAGCCCTGATTACCCTGAAGAACTTAATTCTTCTATAAAGAAAAGATAAAAGCTGATGATCGTTGAAGAGACGGAATGGTTGCAGATAATGAGTACTTCAACAGAGGTGAAACGTAGCGTGTGCTGCCATGGTTGGGGGGTGCTTTCCAGAAGAGGTGGATTTTACCCTATGCCTTAAGTGCTAAGTTAGCTTTTTCCACAAAAAATATTGTCTTTTTTAGTGTTCAGGTTCTGAGAATAATTTTATGAATGATACCATGATTAGTCTTATTTTATATTTATAGGGATTTCATACACAGTTTAAAAAAAAAGCTCAAATATGTGCATACCTTTGATGTTGGAGTTCATCTATGGAAACAAATAACTTATCTCTCATCCCTTCTGAAACGCGTGCACACAAGCATTTGGAAGAATGGAAGAAAGGTATCTTAGTGACATTCCCCCTTTGCTGAGACAAAATAACCGAGGCCCAGAATTAAGAAAGGAAAGGTTTGTGTGTGGCTCACAGTTTGTGTAGGTTTCAGTCCATACTCAGCCTGCTCCAGGGCAGAGTAGCACATGGCACAGAGCAAACCTTCATGATGGTGGAAGACAGCAAAGGAACAAGAGCAAAAGGGAAGGAGAGGTGGGCAAGCAGTGTCCTCCTCTCCCTTCCATGCGCAAACCACCCGCCCCAGGGCAGGTGTAGCGCTCACACGCACAATCCAAGCACTGGACTATGGGTCAATCAAAAATCTAGAACCTGCCCCATGACTGCATGTGGATTTGGGGGGACATGCAGACACAAACCATAACAAAAAATGTCTTAGGAAGAACTAAAAGATGCTTTTTTGCTGCAGAAGAAGAAATTGGTTTTAAGACAATTCTATATTTCTTGGTAGCATTTCAACTAAATGTTTCTTTCCTTTAAAAGTTGGGCTGGGCTTGACTACATGAATTTGTTATTCAAGTTTCATCTTTAGGCCTTTATTTTAAAAATCTGAGATTATTAATCTTTCCAGCAGTAAATAATGTTAAAAAACACATATATGTATAACACTTTAAGGCCTACAAAATGGAAGAGAGAGAATATAACAAATTACAGTGTCCCCACTTTCCTGCTTTGGACAGATGGGTCTTTCCAAGGTACAGTGCACCTTTTCTCTTTCTCCTAATCCTACAGAAGTTTCATTTTTTTTTTAATATTTTATTTTAAGATTTTTGGTACCAGGAATCAAACTCACGACCCGTGCTTGCCGGGCAGGCACAGTGCTGCCGAGCTGTGTCTCCAGCCCTCCTACAGAAGTTTTAAATTAAGTTGTACCACTCCATACATTTCTTTATACTTTTTGTACAAATGGGTATATTTCTAAGCATTTTTATATTAATTGCATGATGTCATTTGAATTTTAGTAGCTTTTTCCTTTTAAATATGAAAATCATTGATTTTGATGTCTATAATTCTAGATTATTCATTTTTATTGCTTAATAGTATTTGTGTTAATGTACCCATTTAGCTATTGTTCTATTGGCAGATACATAGGTTATTTGTAATTTGCTTTACAGACGAAGGTATGAACAGTTTAAACATATCTCTAGTATATATATATATATTTGACAGTCTTCGTATGTTTACATACTATTTTCTTATCTTTCTGTGAAGTACTTGTCCAAAAAATGTTCATTTTTTTCTCACAGATTATTTTTCTGTATTTGTATACATACTTTAAAAACTGTTTATATTCATACTCTAGTGAATATATGTGTTGACAACATCTTTGCCCAAGCTGTGGCTTACCTTTTTTTATAATGTCTTTTGGTGATCAGAACCTTTATATTTTAATACAGTATTATTAATTCACAGGCCATTTGGTTTTTGTTCATGAGCTCTCTGCCTACCGCTGTCTTCAAGATTTATCCCAAGATGATAGAAGGCAGTGGATTACTAGGCCCAGGATCCCCATGCAATTCATGGGGTGCACGTGTCAGACCAGAACTGCGATGGTGGGGGAATACTGACCTTCGGTACCAGGGTCTCTAGGCCATGGATGGAAAGTGTGGGGGCCTCAGTGGTGAATCCAGTGGTGGCCAGAGAGGGGCTGCTGCTCTGGGATCCTCAGGTAGCTGGTCAGGGGAGGGCAGGGCTCACCTCCCAACCTAGAGTACCACAGAGCCCGGGGCTGCTCCTGTGCAGCAGGCCTCACCCGCCAAGAGAGAGGTCCACAGAGACAGGCTGCTCAGATACCACAACCCCAGCCCAAGTTGCTTCCCTGTCCCTGTGGATGTTCTTCGTCCCAGTGAATGTAGTCTCTTCTGATCCTTCTTTGGTTTTTTGGGTGTTTGTGTGTATATGGGTGTGTGGAGACAAAAAGATTAAAGAGACTGTCTTAATGGGTTTGCACTTTTCATTCTATGTTATGAAAGTATTAAGATGGTTGTATTTTGTTCTTTATATTTATTCTGTTGCTATTTTTAGTCACATTGTTTAATTAGTATGTTTAATGATTTTTAAGTGTTAAACTCATCTTTCATTCTTGGAAAATATTTCTTTGATGATAAATTATTTGATTATTATATTTATATATGATTGGATTGAATTAGTGTTTTTAAAATTTTTTAATTTTAAAAATTAAAAATCTGACAAAAACAACAATGAAGACAAAATTAACACAAAAATAAGAAAAGTGATACAAAACAAAATAGAAATTTACAGTGGTTGCTAAATTATATACTGTTATCTTGAACAAAGTTGCTCAGCTCATTAGACATAAGAATGTAAGACTGATCAAACAATCAAAGATAGTAATAAGTAAAAAAATTCAAAAATGGATTAGCTAGTATTTTGAAATTATTGTATTTTGTCTTATAATTATGTAAATTTTTATATCTGGGTTTTATGTACATATATATAAAATTATAAATCAATTTTAGTGTTTCTTCCTGCTCTATATTTCATAAAAAGAGTTGAGGTATGCTCTGTCTTCTTAGGTTTTGAACGATTTTGTGTAAATTTGACATAATTTCTCCTTTTTGTTCATTAGCAATTAATAGTAAAATTATCTGTGGATGGAATATTATGAATGTAACTGATTTTAATGAAAAATTAATTTCTTTAATATAGAGTAGAATTTTTGTTTTCTTTCAGTCATCAGCATTGATCAGCATAAATTTTCAAAACATTAATTCATTGTAGGTTATCAAATTTTTAAAAATATATTGTTCATAACCATAAAATCTCTTATTATTTTTGCTATTGATGTGAGTAATATTTTCTTTTTTTTTACAAATCTTCCTAGTCATTTATCAATTTTACTAATATTTGAAAAGTAAACATGTTTAGTTTGCTTAAGTGATTTCTATTTAATTGCTTTCTGGTTTCATCTTTACGATATCCTTTTCTCTGGGCTCAATTTGCTGTTTTTCTCATTTTTTTTAACGTGGAAGTTTCACCTTTGAGTTTAAACTTCCTTTTCCTTTTATAGGTTAGGGCTGGAAATTATCAATTTTCCTCTGTAAACTTTTAATTTCTTTACTCTAATTTTCTTATCATGCTTTCATTACTACTCTATTTGAAACATCATCTAATAATACAATTTATTACTAGTTTCACTTAGGAATGTACTATTACATTTCAAATATTTCGGGAATTTTAGGCATTCTCTGTGAGGAATGGCTGAGTTGGACACCGGTTACCTGTGTGGGGCCAGAGCATGACCAACCCCCACACATGGAGCACCCGAGGCAAACCAAGTGAGCAAGCTGTGCCAGCCATGAGACGTGGGTGGTGAGGCAGCCAGGTGGATAAGCTGCCAGGCGGAGGAGACGCCTGACGCCCACCTGCCACGTGTGTGAGTAAATGGGCTGCAGTCCTTGGGCAGCGCTTTCTCTCACCGGAAAAGGGGCCACGTCTGACCTCAACTTTCTGCATTCTGACTGTTTTCTGCCTTTCTTCATCCTCCACCATCCTCCCCCTGGGAATTTCAAGAGCTAAACTGGATGTGGCAATTATGCATTTTTTCTTGTGTTTAGAGAAGATACACGATAAACTATTCATCTTTTGAGATTTATTGACAGTTATTTTGTTCAGTGTATGATTTGCTATTTTGAATGTCCCATTGTATTATTTAGGGTTCTCTAGAGGAGCAGAATCTATACAATGTATGTGTTTAGTGTATTTATGTTCATATAAGAGGATTTATTAGACTGGCATATAGGCTGGATAGTCCCATAATGTGCTTCTGCTTACTGGGAAGCTCAAGAGGCCAATGTGGTCACTCCAGAAAGCTGGAAGCCTCAAAACAAAAACTATCAAAGATGCAGCCCTCCTTCAAAGATAAAGGCTTGCTGACTTCCTAGAGAGTCACTGACATGAGTCTCATTGTCAGCCTGTAAAAGCCCAAGGCTGCTGCCTAGAGGTGACAGCAGCAACAAAAGATGCATGTGCTTGTACAGAAAGGGTCCTTCACGCGCTAGCTGTCTTCTTCCTTCTCTTCTTTGTGTTTCATCTGGGCTGCAAGTCTGTTGGTGCTGCTGCCCACAATGAGGGCAGGTCGTGCTCACCACCCTCTTTGCTGGTGTACCTCGCAGTCATTTCTAGAAACGCTTCACTGACACAGTGTGCCTTGCTAATCTTCTCAGTATTTGCCAATCCAGCTAAACTGACAGTGATGATTGACCATCACATCCTTGTAAAGTTAGAAAAAACTATATGTGCATCCTGCATTGTAGGGCGTTGTATTTTGTAAATGCCAATCATGTCAAGAATGGTGGTGGTGTTTTTAAATCATCGATAGTATCATGATAATTATTTTAATATCAGAGGTTTACTTCTATGAAAGAATTTCAGTAAAATTGTCACGTATGATGTGAATTTGTGTATCTTTCCGTAAGTGGTTTCACTTTTTGTTTGATGTAATTTGAAATTCTGTTATTGCTATTATGTGCGTATACATTGAGGCGTTTTAATTTTCTTATGATTGATTTTTTATCATTATGAAATGTTCCTCTACGTCACCATGGGCAATATTTCCTTATAGGGAAGTGTGTGTGTGTGTGTGTGTGTGTGTGTGTGTATGCGTACATGTGCGTGTGTGTATTGCATTACTACAGCTATTGCACAGTTCTGTTTACTGCTTCAATTTTCAGTTCTTTTCTATTATCTATGTCTGAAAATAGTTAATTATCTGTCTACGTATTTGTAATTTACGTCTTTAGGCAAAATTCAAATAACTCAAGTAGAATATCTCTGATTTTTTTCTGTTAAGACAAAGTATCACCTGTTTGTATAAATTAGTAATTTTATTTTCTTTATTTTACTGAGTTCTGTAAGTGGGTAAAACCCCTCTTACAATGGTCTTGTGGGAAAGAGGACTGGCACAGTTAGACACAGAAACCATGATGAGTTAAGTATTTAAATTTCTTTTATAAAACATTTGAGAAATTCCCACAATTTTAAAGAGACAATTTTAATTGTTACTCTGAACTTGAACTGAAGTGTCAATGCTGCGAGGACTAGTTCCTGTCCTTTGAATATTCTGTGTTAGAGGAAACACGGCAGGTGCTGTAATAAAAGGTCTCTTTCACTGTCCGCAGGTGGCTTTGTGACAAAGATTCTAAAGACATTCACTAGAAATGCGCAGGCGCTGCTGCTCTGCCTGTCCTTTCCTTGAGATCTAAGGCTTAGCTTGGATACTCTGTCATCGTGAGGCCACCACTTGAGCACCATGAATTTGTTTGAGTTGTTAGCCTCAGGTTGGTCAGATCTAAGTTTTAAGAAGGAGCGCCGGATGTGGTGGGTGAGGAGTGCAATTTGGGATAGCTGGCGTATTTGATTTAAAGAGTAGATCCCTTTGTTAGGTTGTAAGGTTGTTGACTCTTTCAGCCTTGAATAGTCTCTGTTACCAGAGAAAAGATACTTGTTCCAAGGAGGATAAAAGAACTAGGTACCAATTTCTGCTCTGGATGCCCTTTTCTGGTGCCATTAGACCTTATAATATCTTTTGTTTTACTGGAGGTTACCAAATGTTTTCAGTGTCCTGCAAGTTTGTGCAGTGTTCCTTGGCTGGCTAGGGTTTATGCTGGTGTTCAGTGGGCAAGTGGGTAGTAACATGGGCCCTGCCTATTGATGGGTTCTGGTTGGAGAAGCGTAGTTTGTAATGTGAAAGTAGATTGAGGCTGTCCCTGATTTTGGAGGATCCCCAGCCACGGATCCAGACTGAGGCCTATGCCCCAGAACAGGTAGGAATAGAGAGCTATAAAGAGGGTGTGAAGACCAGTCATAAGTGATACTTTACCTGCAACAAGAGCTGCATGGTTCATCTGTGTTTGCTGTATGGAGCAAGTTAAGGCTTTCAGTTTAAAGGACTAAAAATTGTGAAAGATTATAAAATGCTCAATATTTGTAGAACAATTCCTTTTTCTTAGGAGAGTAGGCTGGTGAGAGTAAAACTTAAATCTGTTTTTTTTTTATTTTAAAGGGAGAAAAGCAAACCAATAAAGACAATACAGAATTTCAAAACAATATGATAGAAAATTAGCAATGGTTATTATATGGCATATTATTTTTTTAATGCAAATGCATGTAGAAAATAAATGAGTGTTGGAAATACAGAGAAAATGAAGCCCTGGAAGAATTCATGAAGCACTCTGTGTTGCTGTCTGCGATTTGTTGTCTCCTTGGTGAGATTTATGAGTGAGGAGATATTTTCAGAGTTAAAAAATGCACCTTAAAGAAAGTGTCTCAGTAGGTTGCTTATGCTTGCTTCAGGTCATACCCTTTGTTTACGCAGAAATGAAGACTGTGGGAGATACTAATTACTTTCTCGTCACTGGGACGAAGTACACACCATCCAGAGTGAAAGGAGAAGTTTCCTTTAGCTCAGCCTATAGAGGCTTTAGTCACAGTCAGCTGGCTGCCAGTAGAAGGGGGGGCTTGGCCGGAAGAGGGGCATCACCAGGGGTGTGACCCGAAGGGCCTGCCTCCCTCCTGCGCTTGTCCCTTGCTCTGCCCTTCCCACCTGTCCCGAGGAGAGTAGCTCTGCCTGGCAGACTGTCGCCGTACCCGCCTGCCTTGGAACCAGCAGACTGTGTACTGAAACCTCTGTAACGCATGAGTGAAATGAATTTCCTTTCCTTCAACTGTGTGTCTTGGGCATTGGAACATTGTTATCTCAGCAAGAACAGTGACGAAGACACTTTGTGAACATACGTGTTTGTGACAAGGATTATATCTACTTTAGTGTGTGAAATGACAGTGCAACTGGGAAACACTGATTTTCACAGTTTTGAGTTCTTTTGCAAACTCCATGTTACTAAAGGTATCTCTTCCTTTTTCTTTTTATACGCTTACTTAGTGGAAGGTGTTTGCTGATTGTGCCATGTCTACATGACTTTTCACCCAAATCATTAAACTTTATCTATAAAATATATATGATGCGTTTTTCTCACATGGAATTGTGCCTGAATTCAGAGATAATCTTTTCTATGACATAACAAACAATGAGGAATCAAAGGCAGGAGGCATGCATAAAAATAGCAGTAAAAGTAAACACTATTTTTCATTAATAAACTTATAGGAAGAAAATGCTTGTGACCTGTTTGATGGGAGTAGAATAGAAAGAAATAGAAAGCCAATACTCTTTCGTTTTTACAGCCTCCTATCATGCACAGTCTTTCTTGGTGGAAAGGCCTCTTAATTATTAGAGAGATTTGATATCTTGAGTAACTCTCAGTTCTTTTATGTAAAAGGATGTTAATCTGCTGAGCGCTTCACAGTTTGGTATGTGCTAAAACTATAACAATAATTAAGAAATTTGTCAGCTGGATCTAATCCAAAAATTATATGGTAGACCTTGTCCAAATTTTTCTAAAACTAATTCTCTCAAAAGTCTTTTAATAACTTACATTTCTGGCATTCGTAGTGCTTTGCTGCCCTCGAGGTTGATATTCAGTAAGTGCGTATTTCACCATCATGGTTTGCAGAGATTTCCTTCTACACTCTTTGTCTTATCAGTGATTTAAGGAATGCTCATCCAGTGTCTCTCAGTGGCTTGTCTTATTGGCAAGGCAAGCATTTACTGTAGGGCTTACATGAAATAAAAGTATTTCTCCCTTCCAACTTACCCTTGACCTAAACTGTAGAAACGCATCGTTGAAATGTCTTAGAATTGGGAAGGGCACGCTTCCAGCTGGCTTCACGCCACAGCCTCGGGTGGGCAGAGGCTTCAGAGCTTCCTTCAGGGCCAATCTGTATTTCTCCTTTTTTTTTTTGGTTGGAACTTACTTCTGTTTACTTACATATTTTTCATACATTTGATAATGGAGTGATAGTCAAAGTACAAAAAATTTGGGTAAATATATAATTGATAAAAATTGCATATATTTACAGAATATAAAGTGTTTTGATATGTGTATTGTTGTGGCTTGTGTCTGCATGTCCCCCCACAGTCTCATGTGGTCATAGGTGGGGCTTTTTCAGAGACAGCTGCATCTAGAGCATGTAACTGATTCATGGTGCAACACTAAGATTAAGGATGCTAGTGTTAAAGGTGGGTGATTACTAAATCGGTGCACTGGTTGCCTTGGCGCCACCCTAATCCCAGTAGACTCGATATGGTGTGATGGGCAGAAAGAAGCTCATGCTGGCCTCTATTCCCCATGAGCTGTTTCTCTTTTGTGAGGCTTGTCCACAATGCCACCCTGCCTTGAAGCCAGCCGACTATGGACTGAAACCTTTATATACAGTGAGCCAAATAAACCTTTTCTCCCTTAATTTTTGGGCATTGGATATTTTGTGTCAGCAATGAGAAAAGTAGCTAAGATGTGTACATTGTGGAATGCTTAAATCAAGATAGTTACGTTAGCTGCATATAAGGTTTTTCTGTGATGGAAACATTTAAGATCTATTGTCTGGAATTTTTGATTATGTAAGATGTACATACCAACTATAAATGCAGTGGTATGCCATATGTCTTCAGAACTAACTCATCAAAACTGAAGGGGCCTTTACTGAACATATCCCCAGTCCCCTTGGTAACTGCCATTCTACTCTGTGCTTCTATATGGGTGTAATTGAAAAATACAGTGTGCATTTACATTTCAAAAATGTGTTACAGTAAAAGCTCTCCTCAAATACATTTATTCCATCATTCTTACCACTAGCTGAAGCAGTTCTGCATGTCCCCTTTCTGTCTTTAGTTGCACTGTTGTAGCTACCTAAGTGTTCTGAATTATTTCAAAACATTTGCTTTTCATGACTGTTTTGATTTTGGGGAAGTGCTACAAGATGTATGGTGCCAGGTCCAGTGAATAACATGGGTAAGATAGATGAGAACTCACTGGAACGTTTTTACAAGCCTGCCTTTCTTCTGTTGGCTAGCGGTCGGCGGCACTAGCTGGGCTTCTTACCACACTTCAACGAACACTTAAGTGTTTATATATATGTATAATATATATAATTATAAATTACATTATATTTATACATTTATGTACATAATCTATATTATAAACATATACTTATATATGCATAATATATTATAAATATATATTATATTTATATATTATATTTGTATATATTTATATAAATTATAAATAAATATAAATTTATATTTATATTTATCCATTTATTAAAGGTAAAAATCATAGAACATGTATTGCTGGGACCTAAGAATATAAATATTTTGAAGATTTTTGATACATATTTAAAAATCCATTCTCCTATATAATTTAAACTCTCACCAGTGTGCTATAGAAGGGATCTGGGGTTCTTTTGATCACAGAATTGTCATCAGTGATTTTGGAGGTGAACTAACTTTTGATATCTGAGATTATAATTATACAGTTTTGGTAGTTCAGGGTTGGCTAATTGTTCTGTTAAAAGTGTAGCAGCAAAAATGAGGGCAGGAGAAATAGGGCAGATAAAAATTGCAAAAATGATATTTACAGAGTAGCATGCATTGTCTGGAGGAGAATCCAGGGATCAAAGAGACTTTGATCATATTCTCCACAGCCCAGTAAAGGGCCTGACTGTAGTAAGGGCGGCTCCTGAATACAAAGAAAATGAATGCCCATTTGAACTAGGCTCTGGTTTAAAAAGACTGTTAAAATTTTATGCTTTAAACTATTAAGAATTTAAAGACACTAAATACCTTCCTGGGGAACATTAAATGTTCATATTAATTATTTTCTGTAATTATTTAAATATAAATTGAATTTATAAAGACTTTCTGGAAGTCTAGAAATCTTCTAGCACCCTAATCTTCTCTCAGGTAAACAGAGAATATGTTTAGGAAACAGAATGCCTTCCAGTAGCAACAACCAATTCTCTGATTCTCCAGACACGAACTAAGTTTCCAACAGTTCAGTTCCCTTCTGACACTACCTGAAATTAGCATCAGATTCTTCCAGTTTACCGGCTCAGTTCTAAAAAACTACTTTCAGTTCAGATACCTGTTGCAAGTATTGGAGTTTTAATGTTATCTCCAATCCGTTCATTGTGGTTTCAAAGTCAGAGGTTCTGCAGCCTATCAATCAGGTTTGTTAATTTGCTAGAAAAACTCATAGAACTCAGAAAAGTGCTCTTACTATTAGTTTACTCTAGAGAGTAAATTGGGAAGGGCCCACGACCGTGTTACTTAGAGCCACCTTTAGCGTGGAGTCCACAGATCTGCCAGGAACCTCCTCCCTCCTAGCACTTTCCTAAGTTTTTATGGAGCTTTTCATCAAATAGGAATAATTTGTTAACTTTATGTCTGGTCCCTCTTACCTGACTGGAGTTGGAGGGGCAATAATTCTTAACTTACAATTGAGGATTGGTTTTTCTAGCGGCCGACCCTATTGAAGCAGTCTGGGGTCTGCCAAGACTTAAATGATTAGAGCAAAAGAATCCCGTACCACTCAGGGACTGCTAAGGAAGTTAGCAACTTTGTGTCAGAAAATTGGAGGCAGACGCTTAGTGCACACAAACTCATATTTCCTTCCATTAAATTATAGAGGAATGTATTTTTGTCTTCCTAATGGCACTTTGAGGGTAAGCATGTTATCCCAACTTTAAAAAGGTAAATGTTCATAAATACACCCACACTACCATAGCAACAAACAGCTTTAAAAGCCTGGTTCTTTGTGTTTGTAGGTTATTGATCTGTGTGTGTTTTCAATATTATTTATAACCTATAAGCTTGCCCCAGGTACTTCTATTAGCAATCATTTCTACTCATTTATGATCCAGTTCTAATTAACGTTCAGACAGTGCCTCTGAGATAGTTATAATAATGAGATAGTTATAATTCAAAAGCACTTGATTATTTCATCTTTTTTGTGGTGACTGATATTCAACATGATTTTATAACTATTAACAAATTTCATACAATGACTTAAATATCAGAACATTTAACCTACTTGCTTAAATCAATTAAGTAAATATCTCTTAAGATGACCAGGAGTTGACTTTGTATTATCTAGTGAAGTTTATCCTCGTGTTAATGAACTTTTGTTCTAGCTTTTTAATCGATATTCCTTCTATTCATAATTAAGGTGAGATTCTTTTCTAGCTGAAACACCTTTGAAGAGGTTATAATTTTATTGAGGGGTTCAGTACAGTTTTATGTACTAGCAGACTTCCAAGAGTCACGTGTGTGTCTGTGGGTGCGTGTGAGTGCTTCTCCGAGAGTAGCAGTACTGGAGTCCGCTGTTCCCACCCCTGGCGGAGCTGACGGAGGGCAAACCAGTCAGGGAAGGGGCTGCTGCAGAAGCCACACCGAGTGGAGGTGTCAGTCTCACTAGTGCATCCATCTTCGTGGGGCGTGTTCCTTGTTGAATTCAGTCACTGGAAAGCTTTAAAATAATGGCAGCTGCACTTTAATTCTGGAAATGTGTTTTCCCGAAGTTTTTACTTAGCTACTAGTCCATCCCTCTTTTTAATACTGAAAAAATTAATTCTGTGGTAAACGTATTGTACACATCCTCCTGTCTGCCTGAAACTTTCTCTAGATTATCATGTCTGACACACGTGAATAGTTGTTACATGGTGTTATTTAAGCAACATCGCTTGTACGTAGTCTGTGTAAATGTCACTTTTATGAGAACAGGTCGCCCTCAGGCTGGTGGAATGTGTGCGTGGTCGTGTAGGGCCCATGGGCTGGAAGGGCCTCCTGTGCTTTAGTTATTCTTTCTGAAATTTATTTTTAAAAATGAAACAAGGAAAGCATACTAACAAACAGATATCCATTTATAAAATAGGATGAGAACAATACAAACAATAGTGCATTAATTAATTATTCTTTAACTTTTTTTGTTTAGTACATTTCATGAACAAATCTCCCATAGTAATCCCAAAAAGCATGGGGAAGCCCCACAGGGCTATACTTCAGTAGAGTGGTGACTGTAAAACAATTACTTTACTGACTTGTCGTGTCCTCTTAAATACATTCATGTTGTAAAACTGTGAGGCGTTCTTGGTTTGGAAAGACATATTCCAGGTGGCACTTGGGAATCTCTGAAAGTGCAGAATCAGGGGAGATTTATAACTTAAGTGATGCAGATATTTAAAAGATTGCTCTCTGTAGAGATCAGACAGGGCTGGTTAAAGGCAGGAGGAACAGATAAAAGGTACAGAAAGGAGTGCAGAGTCGGGAAGTGGGGACTCTGAGACTTAGCGGAAGGGCCTGGAGGAGAGGAAGGCCTTCCGCTGAGATGGGTGGTTTGATGTAATGCTTATGATTTCCCAGTGGCTCTTTTCAAAATGGAAGCGCCTCAGTGCTCCCCTAATTTGGTGAATCAGAATTTTGGATGAATGAATCAAGCACACGTGTATTTTAAAAGCTCCTTCCGTGACTGTGATGTGTGTTTGGTTAGAAAACACTAAATTAATTAATCTTTTTCTTTTCACTGCAAGAAGTTGTCTAACCTACTATTTTGAATCTTAATACACTTTTAATATGCATTTGTATGAGTTTGTCTTTTGCATACTCTTCTTATGTAGTTTTCACTTTCTGAGACTTTTTTTTCTGTTACTTGGTACCAAGTTGCTTTTAAAATTTATTAATGAGTATTATTCTGCAAAATCAATTTTGAATGAATAAAATGCACTGTCGAGGTTTAATGGACTTTCTGTAACTTGTTTTTCTAATTAAATAATAGGAACAAAAGCCAGGATGGATGTTCAAACATGGCATTTGAGAGCTTCAAAGCTGGCTGTCGCCTTGGCTATTATTCGCTCCAAGCCAGCGGACAAAAGCAGCAGAGAACACGCAGAGCACCTGGCAACCCTGGTGTCTGAGCGGGATTCACACTGCACATCGAAAGTGGAAGCCTTGGAAGCTGAAGTTCTGCGACTGCGTCAAGAAGTTCTTCTGAGTAAGATTTGTTCAAGATTGTTTAAGAGTGGTAAGTGCATGGAATCGGTTTCAGTAATATATCAACTCATTTCAGTCCACCTGCACAGTTGTTTAAAAATGTATTGTGAAAACGCGAAACAGTTTAATTTCCTTGACAGGATTGTAGGCCTATAAAGATTTTCTTTTTTTTACTTGTAGGCATTCATTGAAAGGTTATTGTCACTATCTACTGAATAGCTTTAGTTACCTTTGGGAGGAAGGTAAGGAAATAAAAGTAGTTGCATATACAGGGGCTAATGTTTTAACATTGTGTAAAATCCATTTTAAATTCTCAGCAGCTTTGCTGTTCGCTGCAGCTTTCACCTTGCAGTCACACACTGAGGTTTAGCTCTTGGCCAGGCACGAAGAGGGCGATGAAAAGCCCAAATCCCTGCAGACTGAGAGCTGTTCTCCCCACGGAGTACCTGCCGTTCTAGCAGGGAGGACAGACCCTGTGTAGACGCGTTGGCTTTTGGGAAGGTTTCTGAGGTTTGGTCCCCAAGGGTCTGTCTGCCTGGCAGCGAAATGAATGCAGAGGCAGAACGTGCGCATGGAGAAGAGAGCGGAACACGCGCGTTCTGTCTGTGGGCCACCGGCACCGTATTTCAGAGTTACCACAGTACTTCGAGGTGTAAGACGGGAGATGTGACAGGGCACAGAGAAAGAGGTGCTCCGGAGCAGTTTTAGGAGAGCATGTAGTGTCTGTTGTAGGAATATCCCACTGTATTCCGTCCACACTGAGTAGATCAGGCCATTCTGGTCTCCATTGGAACACTTGTGAGTGAAAGGGAGTCTGTACTTACTCTGGGAAAACCGGCAAACCAGGACTCGCATGGGCAAACTGCAAGTTGCATCCCCTCATTCGCGGGTGCTCAGGGAGCCGTGGAACTTCTCCTGAAATGAGCACTGCTTATTTTTTGATAGGGAAGCCATTCTGGCAATTTAAACAAATCATATTTTTTCTTTGCAGAAGACTCTTTCCCTGGCTTCTAATTTTACTCCCCATTGAGTGTGGACTTCAGGTAGTGGCTCCCAAAGCTGTGGCTGATGCCACGGGGGTCTGCCCCTCCCTTCTTGTTTCATGTTCTCTGCCCGTGTATGAATGCAGTCCAGCTGGTGTGGCCTTTCCCTCAGCCTTTAAGGCTCTTTTTTGCCTGGAACTCTATTGTCCCCTTCCCCCTCTCTCTCCCTCTCTCTCTCTCTCTCTCTGGCCTCTTTTTCTTCCTCTGCAATGGTTATTTTTAATTCTCCCTCCTCGGTGAAATGTTCCCTAACCACAGCGTAATGGGTTGTTATATCATTCCCCAGATAAGTACCTCCTGTAGATTTGTGTATGTATTCAGTAGGTTGCTGTCTCTAACAAGAGTCTAAATTCACTACAGAGAGGTCTTTGATTTTCAGAGTTTTTTTGTTCAACACCCACTTTAAAGAATGTATCTTGATTTTCACAGCGTTTTTGATTCAGCGCCCACCTTAAGGAAAGTTTTACAGCGTGTCAGGGTGTACTAGAGGAGCAGGTTTGAAAGTCCAGGGCTGGAGCTCACTGCAGCCCGGTGGGAGTCTGAGTGTGACGGCCAGACTGCCAGCGCCAGAAGCCGGAAGAGCCTGAGTAGGAAGCTGCAGGGGCTGGAGAGGGAAGTGCAGAGGCAGCGCAGGGCCGGAGCTCCTCTGAAGACAGCAGAGCTGGAGTTCGTCTTTGCGTTTTTATTCCATCCCGGCCACAGGCCTGTTGGTTGGTGCCACCCGCGTCCAGGGTGAGTCACCCGTTTTCAGTGTGCGGATGAAGAACCATGCAGACACACCCACAGCTGTGCTCCGCTCATGCCCTGGGCGTTTCTTAACTCATCCTAATTCACCCGGTAATTAACCGTCACACACAAAAGGAGCTCAACAAATGTTTGTTCACTGGAAAGGGAGGACGTTTATGTTAAGGAGAGGCTGTTTTGGCTCTAGTGGTCAGTGAAGACAGGAGGAGCGGTTTTCAAAGCTGACACAGTGTTAAAGCCCATGCAGTGATCTGAATATCCCGCTAAAACTCACATTGAGGTGTGGTCTTTAGTTTGAGCTATTTGGAGGTGGGGCTTGTAAGAGGTTCTCAGAGCATGAGGGCTGCATCCTCATGAGTGCATTAATGGGTTATGTTGAGAGGGGATCTGTTCTAAAAGGTCAGTGTGGCTCTCTCTGCGGTGTGCGTGCCCCTGGCCGTGTGGCTCTCCACTCTACCTGGTACTGTACACGCTGCGTCTCCACTACCAACAGTCCTTTCTCGGGTGCAATCCTTGGACCTTGGGCCTCTGAAGCTGTAAGAGGAACAAATCTTTGCAAATTACCGAGTCTCTGGTATTCAGTGATAGCAACAGAAAACTGACTAAAAACAGCCCATATATAAAGTGATGCATTGCACAAAGTTTGTCATAGTGAACATTTAAAAGATTTATGAAGGATTTCAGAGTAGACCTTTCAAACATTGTGAAAAGGTTTAGAGAGTGATTCCAGAGATGTAGATATTTAAGACAATTTAGCTTTCCAGGCTATTTTATGAAATAGATTATGAGACTTTGTACACAGTGAACCAGAGAAGTAACCTCATATAATAAAAGTTTTCTGAGTGAAAACTAATACCTGGAATAAACAGGATTATCTACGAGGAAACTAGACATATGACCTGAAACCTAGGATGAGTAAGCTATCTGTGGGTTACCTACAGAGTCAGGAGCTTTTGGCCTTTAAGTAGCAGTTGAAGTTATACTTGTAATTGAAACTCACAAGGAACTTGAGTTGTGAGGGTGCATGTGAATGGATTCAGACATCGCAGGAGCGAGAGAGGAAGAGGGGGCCTGACCCGCTGGTGTGTGCAGGTATGGCACACGTATGCTTGTGGAGGCCCTTGTGACCTAGTACCCAGGGGTTGCTGAACTCTAGCCACATTTTGGTCTCTTTGGAGTTCTTGGTGGGCTCTTTGAGTATACTCAGTGAAGGAATGGCCAATCTAGTCAGTTCTTCATTTTCTTTCTGTACAGTTGCAGAGTTAACGTAATGGCACAAGTGTAAAACGTTCCAGAAACCCTAAGCTGTGCTGTAAACATCCCTGGTGTTGAACGTGTTCTTCACCATTCATGGTCTATTAGTAACCCTGGTACAGGATGCATATTACTTGTTTTTAACATGAGTGTACATAACGTATGGTAAGATAACTTGTTTTCTAACTGAGCAATTTTAGTTACAGTGCTGGAAAGAGAATTTTTCACAAATTAGACAATTAAACTCAGTTTTAATCATAGCAGGGCTGCAGGTAAAGTGTTTCAGTGCAGATATGTGAAGTAATCTGTCTCTCCACCTGTCGGCATAAAGTTTAAAATGAAGAATAAGTGGCTGTACTTGGATAAATGAAGTAATTGTTAAAGGGGAGACTTATGTGTGAGAAAGGGGGTGGGGCATCAGATTGATAGGAAAATAAAGACCGTAGCAGTTACTGAAGATGGACATTCTCTGCTCTAGAAAACTCCACACCTGAAAATCAAAACTATATTATATAGATGTATTCACATTATTAAAGAACTATAGCTGGAATGGTTAGGGTTACTTTGCATGTGCAACTATTCTTGCAGGTTTAGAAACACCAGGTGCTCAATAAATGTTGAATTGAATATTTGTCAGATTGAGAGGCTCGGGAACTTAATTTATAGCATCAACTATCATTGAAACAACGGAGCAATCCAGAATTAAATAAAGCGAGTTGAAATGGCTGAGTTAACAAGTAAGGAACCGTGAAGTGGCTCACACAGCCTTTCAGGACTGGGCTATTTATTCTGACTTATCTTTCTATAGCTTCTTCAATAAGAGTGTACTTCTTTATTATATTAAGAGATCAGGATGTACAGACAAGGGAGAAATACAAGTTTATTTTATAATTACAGATATTCTTTTACTTATTTCTTTTACTTAGATGGTCATTACTAGTTTAAAGAAGGAGAGGAGGGAGGGAAGGGAAAGAGAGGAAGGCAGACAGGCAGGGAGGCGTATTTCTCAAAATCTTTTTGGTGATGTGTGGCAGACATGTCTACAAAATAGGCAACTCCCGTCCTTGTTTCTAAAACACTCCAGTTTTGTCTGGGAAAACATGTGTTCGTGCCCTGTTAGACCTGTTTTTTTGATCTAAGTTTGAGCAAGTTTCTACCTCTGGCCAGTGAAAGGTAACAAGGAATCTTCTGAGCTTGTCATCAAGATTTGCTATTTAGGTGAAGAGACAGAGGCTAAGGAGTGTATGTAATCGTAAAACATTTTGCATCAGCCTCTTGTTTCCAAAGCGGAGCACTTTCAAATGATGATATGATGGAAGTCTGGTTTGTATTTTGCAATTATGGGGCCATATTGAAAAATTAAGGCCAACATGCTAAGGAAGGTGGGCCAGAAGGACGAGAATAGTTTGAAGCAGCCACAGCAGCTCTAAGATTACCTTGTTAGGAATTTTTAAAGGTAGACAAGCACATACCTGACTCTTCACCTGTCTTTTTCCCTCTTGTAGAAGACAAATTACTGTGAAACTACAATAGCAACTGTACAGATGCTCCTGGTCTCCTGCCCCAACCACATACATACAAACTCAAATATCACTCCTGACTCTGCTCATTGAAGTTTTCTATGCAGTTTTCCCACTAACCTTCTCTTAATACCCCGTATACCCCATATACTTTTCCTTCTCACTTTTCACATAAGTTCTCAGAATACGAATTTCAAATACAGCAATGGTGGAAATTTGTCTAAAACTGGAGGATTTAAAGCACACATGGGTAACGTACATACATATCAGAGACTTTGTCCTTAATTTAATATACTAATAAAGACTCTGCAGTAATTTAAATAAAATTATAATTAGATGTTAGACATATTTTACTCCCTTCATAAAGTTGAATTAATCTAATGCTAAAGACCATCAGTATATAAAGAAATTAAAATTAACTTTTGCAAGTCCATGATATCGAAGAGTTTTAATAGTGGACTTGGCAATAATGTAGAGATGTACATACTGTATATGATTATAACAGGATCACTCTTTGGTAGGAATGGTCTGCAGAGATAAGGAGTTAGACCGTTCAGACAAGGGCTGGTACGAGGGACTGTATCTGAAAGAAGCAACAGAGCTCAGGAGTCTTATGTATGCAAATTCCACAGCACACAGGATTCCCAGTAAGAAGCTTTCTTCATTTCCTCTCTTCCTGGTACGGGAATCTGAATCTCAGTGTGTAACACAGTCATCTTCTTTGCTGAATCCGGGTTTTAGAAAGTCTTATTAGACATTCAGGCACACTCCACTGTAGAAGCTCTTTACTTTGTTCTATCTGTGGAACTGTAGTTTATCTGCTTTCTGATGTGAATGGTTTTGCCTAATTTTTGTCTGGGTTAGACTGTGTGTTTCTATTTTGGTCTTACTCTAAGTACAAAGCAGCACTTTAATTGTTACCTTGCCACTTTCCAGTCTAGGTTACAGCCCAGTCTCTAGTATTCTTTTTTACTTTAGGATGAAGTGCAAAACCTTTAAACTGGATTACATTTTTAAAGAATTTGATACTTCTCCAGCCCAATCTCTCTCCACCATGTTCCTTCAGAGTTTACACTGAGAAACATTACATTTCTTTCACTTGCTTGACTACTTCTTGTTCTCACTTCTTGTTACAAGTAATGTTTCTCTCTGCAGGATATACTCTCCCATTTCTTTTTCTCTACCTGTGTACGTTTTTTTTCTCATGCAGTTTTAATATCCTTTTGCTTTCATTTACTACTTCCCTGGACTAAATTAGATTCTCTTGCTGTGAGCCTTCGTAATAGTCTGTGTTTTTCACAGCAAATGTGAGCTGAATTGCAAATGTTTAAGCATTTCTTTTTCTCTGTGGGACCTACACTCCACGTTTGCAGGTGTTGTCTGTTTTCATCACTACTGTTTTCTTACGGTTAGATGGTGCCTATCACAGAGGGGTAGTTGGTGAATATCGGTTGAAAAAATAAGTGTAGACATAGTGTAAGTGTCTAGTTGGGACAAAATATTTATATACAGAGAAAGATCTAGTGTCTTAGAGACTGAGGCCCACTCAGGTAAAGTGCTTTTCCTCCCCTTGAGGTAGCGTGTATGCATACAGTAGTTTAATCAGAACAGAAGAAATGAAAATGGCAGTGTTAGAACACTTGTTTTCTGTCTATGGAACAGGTTCTAAGTTGTTCAAAATAGTTTAACCTGTAGCCTTCGGGTGTTGTTTGTTCATTGTTTCCTTGTTTGTTTTGGTGTTGAGGATTAAATCCAGAGCTGATATGTGCTAGATATGCACTCTACCATGGAGCTACGCTTCTAGGTCTGCACCAAATTTGACTGTTGTTCTTACATCTAGAGTTACATTTATTTAGAAGTTTCATCTGTATTTTTTAAATGCCCTGCTATTTATTTTTTAAATCTTAAAATTGTATTAGAAATCTAAATGTACCATGAGGATTCTGGATTTAATATTTGGATGCTAGATATCATGAAATTAACTTATTGGAGCAAATTTAATAATGAATAAAGTGCAGGTAGATTATTTTGGACTTGATTTTAGGCTGAGAAATTCTATAGTATCAATTCCATTTAAATAAATGAGTTACATGGGGCTGGCTTGAGAGTCATTTCTGATACTCTTCTGGGTGGTGATGGTGATCCTAGTGGTCTGAGCACTAATACATGACTACCAAGAGTTGTTTTGTTGTTTGTTTGGTTTTATGTGTGTTTGTGCATGTTGTCTTGTTTATTTTTTTTATTTTAAAGAGAAAACAAAAACCAAATAACAAAAGCAAAGACAAAAACAAAATTATAAAAACAATACAGAATTTCAAAACAAGATGATAAAAGTCAACAATGGTTGTATTACTTATTGTTATTTTCAAAGCAGTTGCTCCTGTTATTAGATATGGATATGCAAGATTAAGCAATTGAACATTAACTTTTTCTATAAACCAATAGAAATTAGATTACAATTATCTTAGCTATCTTGTGCATGTATATATTTTTTCTTTCTTTTTTCTTTTTCTCTTTCTTTCTTTTTCTTTCTTTCTTTCTTTCTTTCTTTTGTTTTTTCTTTTTTCCCTCATCCCAGTTCTTTCCTCTTGATCAGTTTCTTTCTCTTTCACAATATCTATTGTACCTTTCAGTTTCATTTATTTTTTCAAGTTTTTACTCTAGGGGGACAATATGGTGTTTACACTCACAGGTCTCATTTATTTCACTTATGAGTATGGTCTCTAGTTGCATCCATTTACCTATGAAAACCTCAAGTTTATCTTTCTTTACAGCTGAGTAATACTCCATTTTATGAAAATACTACATGTTTCTTATACATTCCTGGGTTGTTTCCAAGAGTTTGCTATGACAAATTGTGCTGCTTTGAACATGGGTGTACATATATCACTGTAGTATGATGCTTTTAATTCTTCTGGGGAAATACCCAGAAGGGGAATGGCTGGGTTGAATGGGACTTCTAATCCTAATTTTTTGAGGAATCTCCAGACTGATTTCCACCATGTTGCCACCAGCGTTGGCACCACGTTGCCACCACGTTGCCACCAATGGTGGAGAAGGGTTCCTTTTTCCCCACCACCCCTCCTGCATTTGTTGTTGGTTGATTTCTTGGTGACAGCCATTCTTACTGGGGTGAGATGAAATCTCAGTGTTTTTAAAATTTGCATCTCTCAAATGACCAATGATATTGAACATTTTTCATGTATGTGTCTGCCATTTGTTTTTGTGTTTTTAAAAATTTATTTGATTGTTTTTTTTGTGCAAATAGGCTGTGAAGGGGAGAAAAAAACTATGTGCTGGTAACTGAGAGGGTATAAGTAGAAAGGTGGATAGTGCTGGTTGCTTGTTTTAAAGGAATTAGTGCAAGAAAAAGTGGAAGATAGAAGAGATGATGGCCAAGAAATCACGGATGGCTTGGGGCCTAAAATCTGGAGGAAGGGGCGCAAGAGGAAAGAGCGGCCTTGCGCCTGGAGAAGGGGTGGCTGTCTCTTTCTCACAAGCTCGTGAAGGTGGAAGGAGGTTTCCCTTACTGCTTTTTGCTGAGCTTATTTCTGGCAGCTCTTCAGAGGTTGTCTGTTCAAATTTACTTTCCCCTGTTCCTTTCCCCGTGGTTCTTGTTTGTAAGTCTCCTAGTCTCACTGTTTCTTTGCAACAGTCTTTGGGTTCTCATCCTTGCATTTCTTTTTCTGCTGCTTCAACTTTGGGGTAAGGAACTAGCCCTCTTTGGCTTGATATACATAAAGAAATTATATGACAAACTCTGGCTGAAAATAATGTAGAAAATTTTGTGCTTCCAGTACAAGCAGAACAACAAATTAAACCGGAACTGTATGCAAACGAAACAATGCTTGCTGCTAAGTCGAGAATCATCACAGCTTCTCCTCTCAATAAATTAAATGATTGAGAACAGTGCTTAAAAAGTTTCACAAATTTCCCTCAAATCTATTTTCCTTAGTATTTTACTTTTGTTTAATACAAACCAGGCATAAAATTCTGCTGGAGACCCTTAAAGATGTGAGAAACTAATGCTGATTCAAATTAGACATGATGAAAACAAACCAGAAAAAAGAACACATGAAAAGAAATGTGGAAAGGAGAGTCAAATAATTTATTTATGATTAAATGTGTAGTAAATGAAGTAGAGGTTCCTGCAGAATCTTAGAGCAGTGTCCCTCTATTATTAAGACATTTCTTTAACTCGGCAGTTCTCCATATAGGGCCCCTACCAGCAGCATCGGCATTAGGCGGGAATCTGTTGGAAGTGCAAATCATGAGCTCTGACTTCACAGTGTAATCGGCAGCCCCAGGAGTGAGAGGGCCTAGTCACTGATCCTGGGTGACACTGATTTTTATCAACTACTGATTTAAACAAATGAAAGTGAAATATAGTTTATGAAGTGTAATTAAAAATATTGACCAGAAAAAGGGTCAATACAAACCTAAGCACTTCTGGCTCAAAATACCTAATTGAATAGATTGAGAAGTATTTTTAGGCTGGTCTGAGAAAGAGTTCTCAACACCAGTTGATAATATCTGACCTCCAGTCACAGAATTATCATTAATTTAGAACTTGATCCTTAAAAATATATCAAAATAATAAAGCTAAAAAGAAATACTGTATACTGCTATAAATGTTGACATTTTACATGCAATAAGAAAGTACAAATTTACTTGTAAGTAAACTTTCATATCACACATGTGGAACTATAAACAACATACTTACATTACCTTCCAGATCATACTAAGAGCTGAAAATAACTAAGCCTGAGATAAAATAAATTTGAGTGGGTTCCTAAATAGAATGTGCAAACAAAGCACATGCATCATGAAAAGTGGAGCAAAACCAGCAGGGGAGAGTGCTTGGTAATGAATCTCTGCAGAAGGGGATCCTATGTGCATCTGGTGTTCGCTAGTGTAGGAGAAAATTCCCTGCAAATGAGTACACTTCAATTCCTTAGTTGCCCAGGTACTAGTCCCTGTTCCAGTTCCACTGGTCATGGCCCTTGCAGATGGAACAAGGTCCTCTCCAAGTCCTGATGGAAAGACACACACTTGAGACTTCTCAAGTCCCCTCAGAGGTCTAGCGGAGGACTCCTAGCTCACCTAAGCAGCTCCATTGGACCCCAAAGGGAGGAGGAAGCTATCTGGTTCTCTGTCTGTGCGTTGGGGGCCTTGGGAGCTGTGTGCCTCCACGACCAGTACTTTTCCAGCCCCTCTGAAATTGCTCCTTAAAGAACTGCCCTTTAGTACAAAGCTGACAATGAAGAACACAGTGAGGACCAACTGCAGTGGTCGTTTACCTTTTTCACTGTGAATACTGCATCGGTCCAGGCCTTTTGTACCTTTAGGCCAATGCTAGTGGTGAGAAGTTCACTGAAGTATGAGAAAAAACATAATGGGATTTGCAACTTTAATTTCTAAAATTTATTTTTATTTTGTAAAAGGCTTTCCAAAGGTCTGCTTCTCCAGTATTAATATACATGGGGTGATTCCACACTGTGACTCTCAACATTGCCGTATATTAGAATCTACTTGATGCCAGGTCACACCTGAGACAAATTATATCAGAATCTCTGGGGCTGAGACCAACACATCTGCTTTGTTTGTTTTGTTCTTTGTTTGATTTTTTTATAGTCCTTAAGTTTTTCTACAGCTAAGATTGAGGCCACCATTCATGTTCTATATTCAATCTAGATGCATGTCCCACCAGCTTTTAGTTTTAAAGACACCTAATTTTAATACTCTTATTTTACTGACATATTCTTTGAAGTACTTTGCAGTTCTTCATTAGAATGGAACTGTCATTCTAGTCTTTGTTTCGATGAGTGCAACACTTTTACATTGCACACGTAAGTGAGATCGAGTATTTGTCTTTCAGGGACTCGGGGTAGGGAGAGGTTGATCAAAGGGCACAAGGTGCAGGTAGGATGAACACAATCTAGAAGTCCAAGCTGCAGCATGGTAACTAGAGTTGGTAATTATTTCCACATGCTGAAGACAAAAACTACACCATGTCTATCACCATACACTAGACTAAAGTCAAAATAGATCAAAGATCTAAATATTAAAACAGAAACGCTACATCTACTGGAAGAGGCAGTAGATATAAATCTTGAAGACACAGGAGTAGACAGCTCATGAACAAAAACCAAGCTACATGGGAAATATTTCAAAGAATCAACAACTGGGATCTCACTTTATTAAAAAGTTTTTGCACGTCAAAAGAAATCACCAACAGAGTAAAAAGAAAACCCATGAATTGGGAAAAGATTTTAACCAACTGTCCCTCAGACAAAGGACTTCTATCTAGAATATATAAGAATTGTAATAAATGTTTTGATTTAATCATTCATTATATTTTTAAATTATATCCCATAAGCTTACCAGAAAGTGTCTGAGAATTAAAAGGAAGTGATGTGATGACAGCATCTTCTATGGTTTGTGCCTAGGTATCCTTTCAGAGCCTCATGCAGTCATGGGATGGCCTTCTAGAGTTTATGATTGATTCGTGGCCCAATGCTGGGATTATGCCCTGGGGCGGGCAGCCCGCATACAATATAAGGGAGGCAAAGAGACTTGCTCGCTTGTGCTCCTCCCCCTTTTGCTCTTGCTGCTTTTGCTGTTTTTCTTGCTCCCATGAATTGTTGCTGCCTGCCACATGCCACTCTGTCTTGGAGCCAGCCTAGTATAGACTGGAGCCTCAACAAACTGTAAGATAATAAACCTTTGTTTAATTTTGGGCATCAGGTATTTTGTCCCAGCAACAAGAGAAAAGTAACCAAGACATCATTCTGATACACAAGTTGAATAAAGTGTAGTTCCTAGCACACCACACCATGCTTAATATGTGACCCTTGAGTATATTAATGAAAGATTATCACTAATATTTAGCACCTAGTAGGAGTTTACTGATTAATTTAGGAATGAACATGTGTAAATAAATTAAGAAATAACCAACAAAGGGCAAGGAGGTATTCCTGGAGTAGAACGTTTACTGATGACAAATTTTAGAGGCAAGATAGTTATTGGAAAGAGCACATGTTGGAAGTTAGGTGAATTAGGGTTGAATTTGAGCTCTAGTAACATTAGCTACAGGCTTTGGGGCAAGTTGCATACCTTTCATGATACCCATTCTCCTCTGAAAACTGGGAATGATAGTGCTTGGGTGATGAGGGACAACCTGAGGTTTAGCTAGGGATGCTGCGGAGGACTGTTCCCTCATGTAGACAACATACAAACATTTCTTTCCTTGCTCCTTGGCCTTGACAGTCTGATGGAATTGCATTTTATTTCTTAACTACCTAAGTGGTTTTTTGGGGGGAATTGAAAATTTTGTTGCTTAATTCTTGAGAAGATCTGGATCTACTTGGCTTAGTAGATTGTATCAATGAAAGAAGGGTGTTGTGTGACTTTTCTCCTTCCAGTAGTGAAACAGAATGATGAGCATCATTTTCACATCCTTAGTTCTAGTCCAGTAGCAGAAGTTGAAGGATCTTCCATGTGCTGTTTTCTGGGTTTGGGTCTCTGGTAAATCAGCTATGCAAAAATTGTTTGAGAAATTCAGTTATTATTCTGCCTTGGTATTTGGGGAATTACATTAATAGCGCTGGAGTTTCATTCTCTATTCCATCTCTATTTATTACAAAAAGCTCCGATTTTATTTTTCTTCTTTTTTCAGATTTCTCTATCACATAATGCTTAATCTTCTTCCCCTTGAACAATAATCTCTGTATTTGTTTTCATAAGACGATTTCTCCTTGACTGTTTCAGGAACCCCTTATAATGGGTTCCCTACCACTCTTTCTTGCCTTTACAGTTTTTCTCAAAACACAGTTAAGATCATATTTTCAACAGTGAATGGATTTCCATTGTTTAAGAGCAGATTCTATTCAAGATCTTCTTAATTAGGAGTAGAAAACTTTACCCTCTGCATTCCTTCTGCTCAATGTTCTTAGGCTCCTTCCTGCAAAAGCTGTGTAGTCCCTTAACACTTATCCAATGTCACCTCTGACTGGCTTGTCCTTAATTTGAGGTAATTCTTCTGTGGGCTTAGAGCATGTCTCATGGGCCTCTGTTTGAAAGGCCTTTCTGTGTTGTAGTAGAGCTTGCTGTTGGCGTGCATTTTGCTGAGTTTCTTGATAGTAGGAGGCTGTGTATTCTTTAAACTTCAAGTCTATTTAGCACCTATTGCAGTGCCATCACATTGTACCACATAACAAGGATTTGCTGCATTAAATTGAGCACAATATAAGCTGTGTGAAATCAGCTATTGCGATGAAGCAGCATATATTTAGTTTGGCTTATCTTCTCCCTAAAAATGTGTGTTAATTTTATTTTTAATGGTAAGAGATTATGCTGCTCTTTTGATCAAGTTTATTTAATTTCCTAGATCAGTGAGTTTTACAGTGACTAGGAGATGCATGAAACATAATATTGTAACTATGAAGTACTAGTTTTAAATTCATCCTTGCAGGTTATGAAAACCAGAACCCCTGAATGGGCTTTATTTTCAGAATCATCACCACAGTAAAAATCAGTGGAAATGAGCTCCACTTGGTTAGCACAAAAGTGTCAGCAGGAAGTTGATTTTTTGACTCTCCTTTCACTGCTCACAAGAGTACATTTTAATCGTAATTGACAGTGCAGTGGTTGACTGCTGACCCCTTTTTGGCTGGTCTTATTCAGAATTAAGAGTCCATTTTGTTTTGTTACCTAATGCAAGAGAAGAGACTGCAAAACCATGCATATGAGTTTTGGCTATATCCATTAAACTGTTATGGAGCAGTCATCTGTGGCTTTGCTGGCAGAACAACTATACTTTTTTTTTAAAAGAAAGAGAATAAAAAACAATAACAAAATAACAACAGCATAGACAAAAGCAAAACAAAGGAAAAACAAAAATGATACGGGTTTCAAAATGGAATGACAGGAATTCACAGTAGTTGTTATATTACATATTGTTACCTTCAGCAAAGTTGCTCAGATTACCAGATGTAAGAGTGCAAGTTTGGTCAAACCATGCAAGAGAATTTAAAAAGTTTAAAAAAAATTAGAAACAATACAGAGCTTTACTAGACAAGATGGTAGGAATTCAATCAGTGGTTGTTACATTGCATATTGTTGTCTTGAAATTAGTTGTTCAGAGTACCACATATAAACATGTAAAATTGATCAAAAAATGTGTGGTATGATGTTTTTAATTCTTCTGGGAAAATACTCAGAAGAGGAATAGCTGGGTTAAGTGGGACTTCTAATCCTAGTTTTGTGAGGAATCTCCACACTGATTTCCATGCTGGTTTCACCAATCTACACTCCCACCAGCAGTGGAGAAGGGTTCCTTTCTCCTCACAGCCCCACCAGCTTTTGTTGACATTGTGATTTGTATTTCTTCATCTAAGATGTGTGTATTCTTTTCCGAAGCCCATTTGGACTGGGTCTTTGAATTTTGGTGGTCTGATTTTTTTTTTAATTCTTTATACATTCTAGATTGTTGGAGGGACAGCTGGCTAAGATGTTTTCCAAATTCATGGTTTTCCTGTTATTCTGTTAGTGATTTCTTTTGATGTTCAAAAACTTTTTAATAAGATGAGATCTCAGCAGTTTGGCTTTTGTTCATGAACTCTCTACCTACCCTTATGTCTTCAAGATTTCTACCTACTTTCTCTTCCAGTAGATTGTTTCTGTTTTAATAATTAGATCTTTAAGCCATTTTGATTTTAGTTTAGTGCCTGGTGATATACAAGGGTCTAGTTTTAGTCTTTGACATGTGGAAAGCCAGTTTTCGAGCACCATATATTAAAGACTATCTTTCTTACAGTGAGCATGTTTGATCCCTCTGTCAATTATAAGGTGGCTGAACGTGTTTGTAATTGTGTCTGAGTCTTCTAATCTGTTCCATTGATCTTTAGGTCTTTTTTTGCCAGTATCATGGTGATTTTATCACAGTAGCTTTGTAGTACAATTTCATGTCAGGAATTGTGATGCCTTCTGCCTTTTCTTTGTTGTCCAAGATTGCTTTTGCTATTTTAGGACTCTTCTCATTCCAGATGAACTTTAGGAATGTTTTCTCTAGATCTGTGAGGCATACTAATGGTATTTTAATTGGGATTGCTTTGAATCTGTACAACATTTTTGGGAGTATCGCCATTTTCACAGTGTTGGTTCTTCCTGTCCATGAGCAAGGAATATTTTTCCATTTTCTGAAATCCTCCTCAACCTCTTTTTTTAGGGTGCTATAATTTTCACTATACATATCTTTTACTTCCTGTGTTAGATTGACTCCTAATTATTTCATTTTTTTTAGGTGCTGTAATGAAAGGTGTGGTTTCCTTAATTTCTCTCTCAGTGTGTTTGTTGTTTGGGTACAGGAATGTTTGAGTGTTGACTTTGTATCCAGCTATGCTACTGAATTTGCTTATTAAGTCTACAGGCCTTTTAGTGAAGTTTTTCAGGTCTTATATGCAGAGTATCATGTTGTCTGCAAATAATGATAATTGTACTTCTTCCTTTCCTATGCTTATTCCTTTTATTTCTCCCTTGTCTAATTATAGCAACTATACTTTTAAAAAATGTTAACTATGGAAATATGTGTAACTCTAGACCTCAGTGTATGAATGATCCTGGTCTTCAGTGCAAGCTTATAATTTATTCAAGTGCCTGTCATATTTTCACGGTTTAGATCTAAATGTCCTAAAAGACCATGTTTTCAAGTCTTAGCCACCAGTCTTCTCTGACCATATTGCGGTGTACTGTTGCCTTTAGTACACAGGACCTAGCTGAAGGAGGTTAGATCGTTTAGGTGTGCCCTTGAAGGTGATATTAAGCCTCTTCCTTTCTTGCTTTTGTCTTGTTGTTTGCTTGCTTGCTTACTTCCTGGCCACTATAAGGTGAGCAGCTCTGCTGAGCCAGGCTCTCCCTGGTATTAGGTTGTGTGTCACCACAGGCCCAAAGACTTGAGCTGAGTGGCCATGACTGAAACTTCTAAAACCATGAGCCCACATAAACCTTCCCTTCTTATAAACTGGTTTATCTCAACTATTTGTCCCAGTGACAGAAAGCTGACACATAGGGTAAGCTGTTTTCTCATTCCATGATGAAAGTATAGGTATCTTCTTCCTAGATTGACCGGTTATAGTATTTTCCCATTTCTGGATTGTCTGGCAATCTAGGACTATTACTAACATTTTCAAATCATTTTGTGTGTTTTCAGAGAAGAATAATTTATGAGATTCCACAATGAAATAATCACCTCAGCTTTTAATAAAACTTTTTTTGTAATGTCATTATTGTATTCATTTAGCAGAAATTGCCATACACCTAGCTCATGCCTGGTACCATACTAAAATAAAAGGACCGAGTAGTATGCCAGATATTGTGCTTTGTCTTTTGATGTTATACTGAAACTCAAAAGAGATGACTACATATAAAAATAGGTTCTTTGGGACTTCATTACAGTGGAATCTGGTCTGAGCTGGAAGGTGAAAGATGGCTATTAGTGGCAGAACATTTAAATTAAAATCTGAAGCCTAGCATCAGTCAGTATAGGTGAGTCAGTATAGGGGTAGAAAGTGATGTAAGTGAAAGATAGAACACAAAGGAGGTAAATAGGCTAGAGGATTGCTTTCAGTAGTGGCTGCACATGAGAATACCTGAAGAGCTTGAAGAAAATTCAGTACTTAGAACCTACTCTAGATATTTGCAAAACCCTATTTAAATATTTCAGCAGTTGGGTGACACACAAAAAATATTGTGTTTGAGGTTGCTGTACCTTAATATGAGACAGATTGATGAAAGTGAAACTTTATCCGTTGGTTAAAAGGACATGTTAGGACTTCTAGGAAGAAGCAGCACCGTGTCAACTTCGCTGAGATGTGGGATACAGACATTGGAATATAACAACTTACAGAGGAAAATGAGGGAGGTTGTTCCCCAGGATTCAGGAAATATTTGAAGGAAAATTGGAACTCAGCGGGAAGGTGAGGAGACAGACCTTCATGCAGAAAGCGGAGGTGGCAAACTGCACTTTTTACCTGACTCCCGGATTGCTGCAAGAGAGAGGCTCAAATCTAGACACAGTAAAGGCCAGCAACCCTAGAGACCTCTGTGGTGGGTGACTCCAGAGGACTCTACTGAGGAGTGCACTGGACTGGAGTAGTGGATGGGGTTAACTGCAATGGCTGGTGAGTGAATCCAGTACAAGCATCCCCGAGAGAAGGAGTTTGGCTGGGCACCATTTTTGGGGAGCCAGGACTCAGCAACCCAGGACTCAGCAACCTTGGGTTGGGCTTCCTCTCAGAGCCCCTAGTAACCGGGTGAGGCACAGTCATGGGAGACACCCACCGTCAGAGATGCAGGGTCAGGGAGCCCAGGTCAGACCAGCAAGAGACGCCAAGTTTTGTAGGCTAAACAACTCAGGTCCCACCCCACAACTAGAGCCCAGAATTAGCCTGAAACTCAACCAGCAATGGAGTTGGCACCCAACCTCCTCCTACTGCAGGCTTGTGGGGATCGTCCAGGACAGGTAAGGGCTGTGTCTGCCTCCTTTGTCTACAGAGATAGCAGAGGCAGTCCATAAATTGGACATTGGCACAGAACTGGAGACCCTAGAAGATAACCACAGGCTTGAAATCATAGAGAAATCTGGGTGGGTTTTTTCCTTAGTTTTTTCTCCCTTGCTTTTTTTGTTTTTTGTTTCCTTGTTTGTTTTTGTTTTATTCTGAGTGAGAATATTGCTTTTAGGTGAGTGTTTTGTTTGTATTTAATTCTTTTTTTGTCTTTTTCACCAGTTTCCCAAAGCTTGGGCAATCCTCTTTTGTCCCTGAGCCTTGCTTATAATCTCTTTCTATAATTCTTCTATTTTTTTTCCCTCTTATGCCTTTAAAAAATGTTCCTCGAGAGTAAGGTCACTCTACTCAGGGGGTGTTTACTGTATGTGGTTTTTCTATTTTCTTTAAAGTTTGTTATATAACTATGAATCATGTGCCTATTTTTTAAGGTGGCAGATTAATAGTTACCACAGTTTGTCACGTTCTAGAAATACATGCTGTTGTTATTATTGATGTACTATGTTAGCGAAGTACACAGTTGTTGGAATCAGTTGCTCTACACCATATACTAATACTAAGATAGTACAGGGATTAAAAAAAATGCCATACTGCAGCACAAGAGAATTTGGCTCTAGGCCAAATAGGCTGCAAATTCTTATCTCACCTAACAAATTGAAGAGGCAGGATCTTGAAACAGACTCAGAATTCAGAAGCCAGCAACACCTACAAGACATCTTTGAAACGTAGTCATTTCCTGAGGAAATCTAGATACTAGTGACAAAGCTATCTGCCACAAGGAATTTACATGAATCAACAGACAACAAATTCTAAAAAATAGAAAATGAAAAAACACAAAGGCAGATACAACCCTAGACCTCCAGCTTACCCATGACAAACGCAGGGGCTGCTGAGATGGAAGAAATTGAAAGCCACCCGGCTGGACTTTCTGAGATGTGGCAGTGGAAGGAACAAAGTAAGTCAGGGAAACTCTAGGAAAAGCCAAATCGGAAATAACTTTTCAGATAACAAAAGTGATAATGACTGTAATTAAGGATGTGATTAGGGCTGTCTAGAGTAGATACAGGTAAAAAAACAATAGAAGCACTTAAGAAAGTGATGGAAACCATGAATACCCGACCCGGGAAAGAACTGGATTCCACTAAACAGATTCAAACAGGTATCCAGGAATTAAAAACCGTAAATTGGACATTTGTCCAGTGTTCATGCTTAGTGATCCTCAAATGAAAACCTTCGTAAAAATAGCAAGGGACAAAAAAATCCAATAGCTGCTAGGTGATGCAAAGAAATATGACAGAAGATTAATACGAATGAATAAAAAAATCTGAAGGTAGCATGAGGGACATAGAAAAACCTGTTCACAGAAGTAATGGCAGAAAATTTCCCGAGTATGGAAAAAAACTTGACTTACAGGTAAGTGAGGCATATGTAAATTATCCACAATCAAAAAAATGCACATACCAAGGAGTGTGATAGTCAAGATTCTAAAAAGTCAACATGAGAACAGAATATTAAAAGCTGTTAGAGAAAAGAAACAAATAATGTATGAAGGAAAACCCATCACAGCATACTTCTCAGCCAAAACCCTTCAGTTAAGGAGGGCTTGGAATGTTGTTTTTCAAGCCCTAAAAGAAAACCTAGATTGAGATACCTCTCAAAATTATCTTTCAAAATCAATGGAGAAATAAGATACTTTCATGATAAGTAACAGTGAAGAAATTCATGATGACCAGACCAGCTAGAATATTCTGAAGGATATTCTAGAAAAAACAGACAATTAAGATAACAATTCCATGAATCCCATAGAATGAATCCGCCAGGCAAGGAAAGCAATTAAACAGAAGGGAAAGAACGTGCACCAACAACGGGAAACAGTGTGGAAAGGACAAGTTGGTATGTGTCAGTTATAACCATCAGTATACATGGTCTCAGTCCTCCAAACAGAGGAAACAGATTGGCAGAACGGATCAAGAAGCAAGATTCAACATTACGCTTAATGAAAGAAATACATTTAATTCAAAAATAAATTAATAGACTAAAATTTAAAGGGTAGAAAATAATATTCCATGCAACAGAAACCAGGCTTTTAAAAAAGTAGAGGTAGCTATTCTATTTGTAGACAAAGTAGATTTCAAGTCAAGACTGGTGAGAAGACAAAGAACGTCACTACATACTTATTAAGGGAAAATTCTAAGAAGAGGTAACAATCATAAATGTGTATGCACTAAGTACCAGCACACCCAACTTTATAAAAACATTAATGGACTTGAAAAATGAAGCACTAATATAGTTGTAATGATGCACAGCACTAATATAGTTGTAATGGTGCACCTCAATACTCCACTGTCACAAATACATCAACTAGACAAAACATCAATAAATATCAGAGCTAAGGCAAAACTTTGAAAAAATGGACTTAGTAGATATCTACAATGTTCCACCCAACAACACCAAATAAAAATTGTTTTCAGCTACACATCGGACATCCTCAAAAGTAGACTACATAGTAGCCCACAGAACATGCTTAAGTAAATGCAAACAAACTGAAATTATCTCATGCATATTATCAGATCATAGGCCAATAATATTGGAAATAAACAGTGAAAGAAACCACAGAAATTACATAAACCCATGGAAATTAAATATCACCCCACTGAACTAGCAGTGGGTTACAGATGAAAATAAAGAAAATAGATATATTGTCCTATTTTGTTATCATGTCAGTGCAACATATTGCAACTTATAGGATGCAGTGAAAGCAGTCCTGCAAGGGAAATACATAGTGCTGAACTCCCAAGTCAGAAAAGCAGGGCACCTGGCAGTGTGTGGGGGCAATCCCGTGGACTCATCCGGCCCCAGGGCGCTCTGCATCAGGGCAGAGCCTGGTGGTGCACGGAGGCGACCCATAGACCTGACCGCACCCAAAGGGGTTCGAGAGCTTGTCAGTGGGGTGCTGATCATAGTGTGCCTGGGCCCCTGTCTATGTATCATCATTGAGGTTGGGTGTTTTTCCACCTAGTGTCATAGTAATTGTGCACCCATGTTTGTTGCAGCATAATTTGAAGCAGCCATGTCTCTTCCCAATGTGAGAGCCTGAGGGAATGAATAAAACCAAAAAGTACAGTTATTATCAAAGGGAAGACGACTGAGTGGGTGGGAGAACAATGGAGATGAGGGAGGGGAAAATTGTTTGATTAACCATATGTGCCTTTATTTATATAACTGAGTAAAAAATGCAAAGATAACATTATGTAATACAGCAACCATTGTTAATTCCCCACTATCCTCTGTATAATTTTGTATTTCCTTTATTGTTTTTGTGTTATTCTGGTTTATGTCTGTTTGGTTGTTGATATATTTCCGTTCTTTTGTCTTTAAAATAAAAATAAAGAAAAACAGGGCAAACTCAAATAAATAGCCTAGTTTTGAACCTTAAACTTTTACAAAATGAAGAACAAGATAAAACCAAAGAGCATGTGAGGGAGAAATTGTAAAGATCAGAGACTAAGAAAACTATACAAAGAATCAGTGAATCAAATAATTCTGCAAGTAATACATTAACCTTCCAAACTTTTTTCTTCCTCTTCAAAATTGTTTTAATGATTCAAGACTGTTGGATTTTCATAGAAAATTGTTATCTTCAAGAGTTTCACCTTGAAAATTGTCTTTAAAATTTTAATTTCTTTGCAGTGTTTTCTAGTTTTCTGTATGTAAGTCTTGTAAATTTTGTGGTGAGATTTATCACTATTTTATATATTAATACTCTTGTAATCAATGTGTTTTGTTTTCACTTGTTACCATAAAGTGGAAGTATAGTTGCTTTTCAATTAACATTTTTAAAAGATGTTGGTTCTTTGAAAAATTAAATGACACAGAAGAACTTTTGGCCACTCTTATCAAATAAAAGGAAAATAATGACTCAGTCTATGTAATTAGGAGTGAAAAGGATGAAATCACAGCAAATCCTGAAGAAATACAGAAGATCATCAATACTTACTGTAATCTAGTAAGATGGAAAATGCAGAAAACATGGATAGATTCCTTGATACATATGAATTACCAAAGTCGAATTAAGAAGACATAAAAATTCCAAATAACCCAGTATCAGTCAATGAAGTTGAAGAAGTAATTTTAAAGCTACCAAAAAGTAATTTAAATACTATCAGTGCAGGTCCTGATGGATTCACTGCTGAATTCTACAAGAAATTTAGAGAACATCTAATGCCACTACTTAAATTCTTCAGTGAATTTGAAAGGGAAGCAACAACCCCGAAGTGATTCCTGGAAGCAAGCATTACTCTGAAACCAAAAGCAGAGAAGAATCCAACCAAAACAGACAACTAGAGAATAATCTCCCCAATGAATACAGATGCAAAAATCTTTGATAAGATCCTAGAATACACCATACAGAAAATCTTCAAGAAGATTACACACCATGACCAAATAGGATTCATCCCAGGGATCCAGAGATGGCTGAACATATGCAAATCAATAAATGTAATATGCTATGTTAATAGAACCAGGGCAAAATCCACATGATCATCTTAGTAGATTGAGAAAAACCATTTGAAAAAACCAAACATTCATGATAAAAAAAAACTGTGCAGAAAATTGGTATAGATGGTCTTTATCTCAATCTGATAAAAGCTATCTATGACATTTATGACAATAGCCAACATCATATTAAAGGGTCAAAAATGAAAAGCTTTCACCCTAAAACCGGGAACAAGACAAGGATGCCCACTATGACCATTCCTATAAAACATAATCTTAGCAACATTTGCTAGACCAATAGATAACAAAAAGGAATAAAAGGAATAAGGATAGGGAACAAAGAAGATAAATTATCATTATTGGCAGGTGACGTGATGCTCTACAAAGGAGTACCCCAAAAACTCCACCAAAAGACTTCTAGATTTAATAAGCAAATTCAATGCTGTAGTGGGGTACAAACCGAACACTAAAAAATCAATACCATTTATCTACATAAACTCACTGAGAGAAAAATTAGGAAAACCATATCCTTCACAGTAGCATCCAAAAAAAATGAAATACTTAGGAATCAGTCTAGCAAAGGAAGTAAAGACCTTTACATTGAAAACTGTGTTACTCTGACAAAGATCAAAGAGAATATCAGAAAATGTAAAGAAGTTTCATTCTTAAAGAGGCAGAACCAATATAGTGAAAAGGACCATATCGGCAAAACTCTTATGCAGATTTAATTCAATTCTGATGAAAATAACAGTATACCTCACAGAAGTAGAAAAAATAATCCTGAAATTCTTTTTCAACCAGAAGAGAACTAGAGTACCAAAAGCACTTCATGGCACTGAAGGCGAGGCAGGGGGCATCACAATTCCTGATTTGAAATTATATTACAAAGCTACTGTGATAAAAACAGAATGGTACTGGAAAAAAAAAAGAACTGAAGATCAGTGAAACAGCATAAAAGATGGAGAAACAACTCCAAACACCCTCACTGGGAAAAGATGGCCTCTTTAATAAAGGGTCCTGGGAAAACTGGCTTTCTACATGCTGAAGACTAAACCTAGACCCATACACCCACATCCCTCACCGCACACTAACCTAAAATTGAATGGATCAAAGATCTAAATATTAAAACAGAAGCACTTAATTTGCTGGAAGAAAAAAACAGGTGAAGCTCTTGAATATCAGGTTAAATAACCCTTAGTTATTGAGGGCTGATCAGGCCCACAATCTCCTAAGTGAGTGGACTAGGAGGAAAGCTTAAATAAATGAGACAACGGAAATGATTTCAGGACTCTAGGAGGGACAGACTCTCTTACTATTTCAGTATTGTGTAAGTTTAGCCAAAGACCTCTGGGTGGCCCAAATTGATTTGCTTTTCCAACAAAGGAGGAGGAGACTCAAGAAAACGTAGGAATCTGGGTAGTACTTTTCCAAGTAACACATTACATTAATTTAGGAGAACTGTGTTATCTCCAGGAAGGACTTCACAGCAGGAGTGAGACGCCTGCAGCTACAGTCTCCTTGTAATTAATTGGGGTTGGAGCCAGACATCTTCAGCTGTAGCTTTATCTTATCCTTTGAGGTGTCACAGCTTTTCAGGCCTCAGTGGTGACCAGTGACTCACAGAGGTTTACTTACTGTGAGTCCACTGTCTATCTTTAGACAAGGTGCCTAAGCTTCAGACAACAAACAAGTAAAAGTGGAAAGCCAGTTGGTCAATATTAAATCCAGCTCAGAAGCCCTTTGTAGTGGTCTCCAACCCTTGAAGATATAGATACAGGCAAAATTTTATGAACAAAACCCTGACTGCACAGAAAATATTACAAAAAGTCAAGTAGGAGCTCATCTTATTAAAAAGTTTTTTGTATAGCGAAAGAAACCATCAGAGTGAAGAGACAATGCACAGAATATATATAAAAAAAAAATTGCCAGCTATTCCTTAGACAAAGAATTTAGAATATATAAAGAACTCAAAAAAATTAGACCCTTCCCCAACAGTTTCAAGATCCAATATAAAAATGGGCATCTGGCATAAATAGATGCTTCTCAGATAAAGTAGTACAAACAACAAATAAATGCATGAAAAAAATGTTCAGTGTTACTGGTCATTCAAGAAATGCCATTTAAAACCGCACTGGGACTACATCTCACCCCAGAAAGAATGGTTGTCGTCAGTAAATCAACCAAAACTAAGTGCTGATGGGCTGTGCAGTAAAAGGAGCCTTCTGCACTGTTGGTAGGAGTGTAAACTGGTGCAACCAATACGAAAATCAGTGCAGTAATTCCTCCAAAAATTGAAACTAGAGGTTCTGGTTGATCCACGTATTCCCCTGGTTGGTATTTTCCTGAGTTAAAACCATCATATCACCATGCTGTATGCGTATGCACAATTTGTAATAGCTAAATCTTGGAGATAGCCCCGATGCCTGTCATCAGATGCACAGATAATGTGGTTTTTATATACAACGCTGTAGTACTCAGCCATAAAGGATACATTTGAGACATTTCTAAGTAAATGGGTGCACCTTGAAACCATACTTTTAAGTGAAGTAAATCAGACACTTTGAATACTGCACTGTTTTTCTTGTGTGAAACAAAGCACAAATAAGGACCAAAATTAACAATGGATATTGGGAAGTAGGAAGAAAATGTTTAAATGGGAAGGAGAACAGGGGAAGCAGGGAGAGAAGAAAAGGAGAATAGAAAGAAAAATGCAAACAAAGCTTTTGTAAAGAATGAGGGAAGAAGTGTTAAAGACAAGGGGAGAGGAATGCGAAAAAGTAAAAATCAAGATTTATGATATATAGGTACTAATTCCCTATGATGAATGTTATCTTTATGTATATCAAAAGCGTAGAAATATAATTAACTTTTTAAAATTTTAAAAATTGAAAAAAGAATGGCAAAAAAGGACGTTGCAGTGAGTAGCTTAGTTAAGACTGGTGTTGGTTGGACTGGTGAATTATAAGGAAAATAAAAGTTGGCTAAGAAGAAAAGGTTTAGTTAGGGGACTTTCTAGGAAAGTGGTTTGCATAAGCCGAGTGAAGGGGACGTGAGGAAGTGCATTAGGTGAGACCTCAGGGAGAGCAGGAACTGATTCCACGGAATTGACTGACCAGGGCTTCTCTCTCAGTGGCGATGAAGAAGATAAGCAGAATTCCATAGAATATCTTTGTAAAAATAACTGTGAGTATGTAGTTAGGAAAAGTTTTGAAGTGGAGGCCTGTAAATGAGTCTCCAAGGAAGAATAGATCCATTACTAGCAGTGGTTAGCACGACCCAGGAAGGTGAGAACACCCTAAGATTTGGGTGCTGTGTCCACGATAGAAGGTATGATTGTTCTTATGAAGCTTAAACTTTATTACTTCAGACATTCAGGGGTTATGGACAGGAGTGGCATAAAATTCAACAGGAGTGTGGATTTAGGGGAACATGAGAAATTAAAGACACGAAAACCTGGTAGATGAAAACAGCAGTATTCTGTGCATAAGAGAAGCATGGACTCAGATCCCAGTAAGGGAAATGGAAAGGTTCCAGAGTTGCATTTTGAAACAAATTAAAATAAAGCAGTTTTTTGAACAAGCGACCTGCTATAGAGAAGTAGAGGAGACTGCTCAAAGGGCATTAATGATTTGAAGTGGTTTGAAGAGAGAACTTTTTGCCTAACCTTGATATATGTATATGTTTTGGAAAGGGAATGTATATTCAATGTGGCAATGTTTTATAATTTCTTGTTGGTGCCTGCAAGAATCTTTGGAAGTCTTCTCTTGAAGTGAGTGACCTCTTCATATAAAAGGGAGAGGAGCTCCTAGATGTGAGTGCTGGATCTGAGGGTAGATTAACCTAACCCAGATTGATAGAATTTATGAGGACTTCCAGCATCCTGAGCCAGACAGTAGATAAGTGCATCAATACTACGAGAGACATTTGCTTATAAGATGACTGGTGTGCACTCTGGCTTTCATTATAATCCTTAGCACATGTGTGACTGTTATGGTGGATACACTTGTTCAACCTGGGGAATCAAGAGGTTTGACTGAGTGACTCAGCAAGAAGCCAGGGTGCTTAATTTGTGTACATCCTGAGCCTGTGGAAGAGGAGGGCATGGAGATTGTGCGAGAGTTACACACCCCTTGGGTGGGGATAGCGTGTTTACAATGTAAGGGAGAGAAAGAAGATGCTTTGCCTGCCAGTCCTCCCTTTGCTCTTGTGGCTTTTGCTGTGTTCTGCTGCCATCAACCTTTGCCCTCTGCCATGTGCCACTCTGCCTCAGAACCAGCCAAGTATGGACTGAAACCTCCACAAACTGTAAGCTAAATAAACCTTTCCTTCCTTCATTTTGGGCGTTGGGCATTTTGTCTCAGCCAGGAGAGAAAAGTAACCAAGAAAGTGACACACTATAATTAGTCAACAACTGTGGAGATTACGGAGGTCTTTATGAATGTTTTGTGTCTTAGAACTGGAAGATCATTTCCTTGGAGAAGCCTGAGTTACTTGGAGATGTATGTTTAGCAGATATCTGAGGATACACTGAACTGTTAATGAGTTCCAAACTTATTGAAAACTGGGTTAAATAACCCTAAGTTATCGCAGGCTGATCAGGCCTGCAATCTCCCAAGCTAGTGGATGGCAGAGGCTTAAATAAATGATGAGACAATGGAAATGATTTTAGAGCTCCAGGAGGGACAAACTCTTACAGCTTCATCTCTGAGTTTAGCCCAAGACTTCTCTGGGCAGCCCGTGTTTATTTGGTTTTCAAAGAAAAGAGGAGGAGACTCAAGAAAAACGCGGGAATCTTGCAGGTCCTTGGGAGCATTTTCCAAGTAGTAAATTATGTCAGGCAGGAGAACTGCCTTACCTTTGGGTTGGTATTTATTGGAGGAGTTGGAGGCAGATGCCCTCAGCTGTGGTCTTGTCAGAAAGTTGCCTGAGCCTCAGACAACTCATAAGTAAACGCAGAAAGCCAGTTGGTTAATATTAAATCCTGCTCAGAGCCACTTTGTAGTGGTCCCCAACAACTCCTCCTTTTTGTTTTTGTAAATGCAGCAGTTAAAATATGACTAGCATTGTCCAAACAGAAGTAAAAGACACAAGCATGTTAATATAATCAGTCCATTGTAGAATCTATGACACGTCTGTTGGTAGCAGACTTCACCACAGGTTCGAAGATCTCTTCTCTTATGGTGCCATGTTCTGGGATGGTATCCACAGTGATGTTTTATGACCTGTTAATACACAAACATTCCCTTGTCCCCATGTTACGAACTGTACTGGTACACCTTATCTATTTATTTATTTATCTATCTATGTATCTTATAGTTATACTTTTCTGCTGGTTCTTTAAGACCAATTTAAAGTGAGACCTGTATGAATTAAAATTAATTTCTTGCTATCTATCAAGGTCAGTTAATTCTCCTCAGGATTTACCTTGGAACAGTCTCTCAGTACTTTTGTTAGTGTCTGTCATCAGGATGAGTCACAGCCATTGCTTGACCAAGGTGCTTTCTGTGAAAGCTTGGGAGATGTTTCTTTCCTGGTGACTCTTCTTAGGCACACTATCCACCACTGTACAATCACTTTTCTCTGTGTCTCATAATGTTCTTGATCAGAAGACCAGGGACTCAACTGAGTTATGATGTTGCAGCAGAGGTTCTCTTATATCCTGGGTGCTATTTGACCTTGGAGGGCTTTGGCCAAAATATTAGTGTCTTCTAAGCCAAATTTATCTCTCTAATTTTTGGTCTCCAAACCTCAGTTGTTAAACATCCAGCAGAAAAGATTAATGACATTATGTTGTATTGGAAGCAGTGAGCTTAATTATTAAAATTTTATCTGAATATTAAGCACCTTGAAATACAAAGTATTGCCAGAGAACTGTTATTTCTTACCAATTACGGATGTTCCAGTAGTTGAATCTCTGTAGAATGTTAACAGACAACAGTTATATAATTTTACAAAGAAAATGTGAAATCAAAAGCCTTACATAGTATTGCAACATAACAGGAATGATGACATTTATGAAACACATTTAAATGTGTAACATTTAAATACTCTTAAGTCACATTGAAATCACATTTAAATATTGGAATAGATTAGCCCCTTTAGTCAGTTATCCCTACCTATCTAGTTTGTTGTTCTTTAATAGGATAACATTGAAGAAATTTGTAACATTGTTTGGGCTGTTTAATATCTAAGCATCTCTGAATGTAGTGGCATGTACATAGCATATACATCACATACATTTTTGATAAAAAATTATCATTTGAATGATGACCTCATGTTGGTATGACATGAACCTCTTATTACAAATATCTGGAGCACAAGAAAAAGGCAGATGTCTAACATTATATAAACAATTACAGTTTTACATTTAAGAATGTTACACATTTTGAAGATATGAATACATTTAATAGACCATGAAATTAGCAATAATAAATTTTCATTATTTTGATTTTTAATTTAGTTTGGTACCAATAGCATCTTTTAATCAGAAAACCTTCTTGTCTTATTTTTGAAAATGTAATGTTGTGACAATGACCAGTATAAACAGGTCAGCATAATATATTTTGAACAATACCCCATTTTTTATGTCCTTTGAACATCAAATCATGTGACACATCAGTTTTTGAACAGTGAGAGACTCTCAAGTTATAATACATAAACAACAATATTCATGACATATATGAAACCAATTTTTACATAATTTTGACCAGCTGGCAACTTGGTAGAAGCAAATCTTTAATTTAGGTAATATTTTTCTATAAGGCAAATTAGATTATAGACAATTGTTTCAAAAATCAAAAAACATAAAAGAAGAAAAATTTGGGGGACTCAAATAAAACACTGTTTACAGATTGGACAGAGGGACAAACAAAAACATATACACAAGACAATTTGTTTATAAATTCGGAGTGTACTCAAACATACTTGTGGCCACATTGAATTATAATAATTTTTTTTACAATTTTTTAAGTTTGTAATTATAAAAAAACTAGTCAGAACTTTGTTTTCTTTTTTGATAGGTCACTTAGCAGAGATCTCTTATAAAAGGAATTTGGAAAATATAAAAACCTTTTTACTTGTAATTAATATATTTATAATAATTTATTCGGGTCTTAAGAATACCAGCAACTTTCATGTCCTCTTCTGTATCTTCCAGCTTTGCCATCTTCACACATATTGTCACATACTTAGATCTTCCAAGTAGTCCTGTGATCTCTGGCTGTAACACTTACTATAATTCAGCTTAATATTATCACTTTTGTAGACTCCCCTCCCTTTTGTTTTATGTAGTAGCACTTGTGGAATCCTTCTGTAAGAATTTATATAGCAAAGATATATCTAAAGAAATTATAAAGATTTAGGCCAGTGTTTGGGAACTGCAGTTGGTTAGCAATTCTGGTTGTAGCACACCCATAGGTAGTAAGCAAGCGTTTACATCGCTTTAAGTCTTGCAATAACCTCCAGTTCTAATGCAAGCACAGACACATCCACCCAAATGTCAATTAGGCCTTCAAAACATTTTTTACTTACCTTTATAAAACACATAGGCCGCTGACTTCCGGGAAGATGGCGACCGGGTAGGCAGCAGAGAGAGAACCTCCCAGAGGATTACCACCCAAACAATGAAATATAACAATATGAAGACAGAAATAAGGACTTCCGGGAAGAAGACGACCAGCCGAGAGAGCGAGTGTGGAGGGAAGAACGGCTTCAGCTCCTGAACCCAACAGAGAACGAGCTACTGGGACAAACTGCACCAAACCGGGCAGCGCTCCGGGATCCCGCTCAGAACCCCACCCCCGCAGCCAGCGCTGCGCGAACTGGAGCAACAGCAACCGGCCGGCGGGATTTCTGAGTCGGGGAAAATCTCCATCCAGGGAAAAACATCTGAACGGCACTCCTGTCTGCACGATCACAGGGTGAGTTAAGTGCGCGC
>PVLD010005320.1:92500-113474 GCA_004027595.1 Dinomys branickii | reverse complement strand
ACTTTCCCACGTCTCGCCCCGGCAGCCTGGTCCGCCCTACCACATCTCCCCCGGCATCTCAGAGAAATACGCCCAGTTTAAACTTCCCAGCCGAGGTTCCGGCATTCACGCTCACCAAGTCTGTCTCGAGCTGGTGGTGTTTATTAAGGAGGTTCGCTCCCTTGCTGCTCACCCGGTCGCCATCTTCCCCGGATCCGGTCAAAGCTCATTTTCATTATTCAACCGTCCCACTAGGAATCTTCTAGATCGCTTTTGCCAGGAGCTTTGTAGACCCTATCTCATTTAATAATCCCAAGAGCTCTGTGATGGAAGTGTTGTCTTCCCCATTTTACAGATGAAAAAAAATAAAACAACAAAAAAACAAAAACAGAAGTTCAGAGAGCTACCGTGACTTTCCCTGTGCCATGCATCTGTAAGTTGTATGACTAGATAGTGTTAATTCTAAAACACATGCTCTTAACTTGGATACTTTACTCTCCCTGTGTCGTTAGTGAGAGATACATCCCAAACAGAGTTATCGTGGGCCTCCTGCCTGGTACATAGTCAATAATGTTAATAGATTTGCTGTGATATATTGAATACAATACTTGAGACTTGGTGCTTATTGGGAGATACTGATTTATGTATTCAAATCAAAGATTCCCTAGATGATGAACTATTCAAAATTATGTTCAATGTATTGGCACTAATGGATAAGAGATTGGCCAAAGTTGTTTAGCTTCACAGAAGAATAGTGCTGAAAAGAACTCTAGATAGTTTTCTAACTCTAGACCTGCCGCATGCCAGATACGCGCTAATACTTCACATACACTTACATCATAATCTCACATTGCAGTGTGAAAACTTTGCCTAAATGGCAAGAATGTTTAAAAGAAATTGGAGACAATGAAGGAAGTATAAACCGTCAATACATGTATGAAAGAATGCTCAATATCTTTAGCAATCAGGAAAATGCAAATCAAAGCTACTTTGAGAACTCATCTCACTCCAATTAGAATGGCTATTATCAGTAAAAAAAAACATGCTGGCAAGGTTGTAGAGAAACAGAAACTCTTAGACACTGTTAATGGCAGTGTACATTAATACAGCTGCTATGGAAAACAGAATGGGAGTCCCTTAAAAAACGGGAACTAGAAGCATCATATGACCAATATATAATTATACCACTCCTAGGTATATATCTAAAGGAAATGAAGCAAGCAAACGAAAAAGCATCATTCAGAAACATGAAGAGATGGAGGCAGCCTAGGTGCCCATTCATAGATGAATAGATGAAGAAAACCTGGTATATGCAAACATCGTATTTCCTCCCTACTCTAAGAACCTGAAAGAGTAAATAAAATCTGAAAGGTACAGTAGATATTGTGAAAGGGAAAAGAAACTGCTCAAACAGGAAGGAACAATTGGAATGAAAGAGGGGAGAGGAAAAAGAAGGAAGAGGAAAAAATACGTATATGTATACACAGGATAGCTACTAATATCTGTTGGTTTATTGAAAGGAAATGTTAATGTGCAAATGATCAATCTTGTATGCCTATGTCTGCTTATGTGTGAAACCATTTTGAAGATGACATTATGTTATATAACAACCATTGTTAATATCCTATCACCCTGTTTTGAAATTCTGTATCATTTTTATTTTTCCCTATGCTGTTTTGTTTATATATTTGTTTTTGTTGTTTTGTGTTCTTTTTTCTTTTTTCTCTTTAAAATGAAAAACAAAACATATATATATATATACAAGGATAGCTGAGATAGGTGTATTGCTGATGTCTGTGGTTTATTGAAAGGAGAAATCAATGCTTAAAATCTTCTTTTCTCTTGACTAGTTTTGCACGCTTGCATCTGATAATCAGAATAACTGATCTGAAAACAACAATATGCCATATAAGAACCATTGTTGAACTCACACCATCTTGTATTATGAAGCTCTGCATCATTTCCAGTGTTTTTTAAATTATTTGTTACTGTCTTTGATTGTTTGATCAATCTTATATTCTTACATCTGGTGGACTGAGCAACTTCCCTGAAGATAACAGTATGTAATGTAGCAAATGATAGGCTTCCCACCCGAGACCTGCCCAGTCCTCATGGCAACAGTCCAATGCTGAGTTATAATGGTGCCTAGCTCCTTCTTCCCAGAGACTGCTGTAGTTTCTTCTTCCCAGCTGCCTTTGCTAAAGCCCACGCAGGCCAACAATGATCCAATCCCCCTTCAGCAAGGTATGCTGAGCAGCCTAGGTCAGCTACTCTGTGCCCCCTCCCCTCGGAGTGCATATAAGCTCCCACCCTGTCCTTTGTCTTCAGAGAGCCGGCACAGCTGTCTGGGTGCTCACTCCCTCCATGCCCGCATTAAACTTTTATCTCTTGCTGTTTATATCTCTCTCCTCCTCTGCGTCATGTTAGATTGAGTACCTAATTCTCACTCAATCAGCAACCACTGCTAATTCCTATCACTTTGTTTCAGGGTCATGTATCATTTTTGTTTTTGTGCTGTTTTGATTTTGTCTTCATTGTTGTTTTGTTAGCTTTTTTACTCTTTAAAATAAAAAAGTAAAAGTGCACAATCTTCATAAAGAAGAATGAAATTCTATCATCTGCGGGAACATGAATGGGCTTAGAAGACATTTTGTTAAGTGAAATAAGCTAGATGCAGAAAAACAAGGGTCACATGTTTTCTCTTGTATGTGGAAAGTAAAAACACAAACTAATGATGATCCTGATGAGACACTGTTAGAGTATGGGAAGAGGGTCCAGGGGAAAGGAAAGAAGCAGGTACAGAGCAGGGTAAAAGGGAAAGTGTGATGAAAGCTGAACATATCCTTGTATGAAAATGCCGCGGTGGCACCCTCTGATGTGTGTACTTAATATATGTTAGTAGTAATATTAAAAAGAAATTTAACAAAGAAATCAGCCTTAACATGTTACTACATGCTTGCCATTTCTGTAGATCTTACTGTGGAGAACAGAAATTTTACCTGGTATTGTTTTTTCTAGCCTAAAGAATTTCATTAAATCTATTTTTTTTTTTAATTTTTAGAGTTTCTGGCAACAAATTCCCTATTTCTGTCTATCTCAAGTTTTCTTTATATTGCCTTCAATTTTAAATGATACTTTGACTGAATGCAGAATTCTGATTATTCTATTATCTCCGGCCTCCAGCATTTTGCATGGGAAGTCAGTTGTCACTTTTTAACCACTGTTCCCCTGTATGTGATATGTCTGTCTTTTTCTTGTAAACTTTTTCCTTTGATTTTCAGAAATTTGATAGTACTATTTATAGATACAATTTTTGTTGAATTTGTGTTCTGTGGATTTCTCTTGAGTTTCTTGTATCTGTATTTTTTCAATGTTTACCATATTTGTTGGGTTTCTGTCATTCATCTTTTATAAATAAAAATACATTTCTTTAATAATAAATATATTTATTCATATATATACACATACATATCCTCATTCTTTTTCTTTTATCCTATTGGAATTCTAATTGCATGATTGCTAAGCCGTTTAAAATTGTCTCACAAGTCATTGTGTCTCCATTTGTTGTTTATAAAATCTATTTTCCTCTCTCTTTGTTTAGATAATCTTTGTTTATCTACATTCAAAGCCCTGCTCCTTTTTCCCCCCTGCTGCGTTTTTCTGTTAAAGTCATATCTAATACCTAATTTTTATTTAAAATGTTATTAGTTTCCAAATACTTGTGAGTTTTCACATTTTCATTTGGTTCTATTTTCACTTCAGAATCCAGTGAAATTCTCCTTTATATCTGCTCATTCATTATAACCATCTTTTTCTTTAAGACCTTGGTCATATTGATTACAGTTAATTTAATGTATAGTGTATTAGTTCAAAAATCCACATCATCTCAGAGTACTGTCTATTGATTAAAAAAAAACTATGGACAGTGGGTCATACGGCCCCATTTCATAGTTCGTTTAGTAATTTATTGTTGTATCTTGGATATTGTGGATGATACAGTGTATAGATTGATAGACTGCAGTTCCTGGTATTGCCTCCTGCTTCCTTTTATGTTGTTTAAAGTATGTTGAGATTTTTACTCTAGTGGGCAGCTGGCTCAAGTTGTAAATTCTCATTCCATTATGGGAAACATCACCTAAAATCTCTGTTCATTTCTTTCAGAATTCTACTTGTTACTTACCTGTTAGTGTTATAATCTTACTAACGAATGTACAGTTTAGAGTCATCCAAGGATTTAGTTGTAGGTTTTTTTTTAAGACTTTGGTCTGTTTCCTTTATCATTTTCTCCTTTCTGAGATCTCTCCCTCACTTTTCACCTGCTGTGTTAATGAGGATATCCATTCGCAACTCTCCTGGCCAATAAGATAATGGATTTCTGCTTGTGTTTTAGCTACTTTGGCTTGTGGGCTTTTCTTAAGGGTCAGCTTCCACCCAGTTTCTGTGCGTTTTGGGTTTCTTTCCAGTACTTTCCAACAGTAGTTTTTCTCCAAACTCCATCATTCTTATGCAGAGAGTGGTTTATCTACCATAAACTACTCTGTCAGTACTGCAAGCAGAACTACAGATCTCATTTTTTTCAGAAGTTTTAAAAAAATTTTTGATACAGAACAACATGGACATCTTAAATCAGACCATTCCTTTGGCAGAAAACATGTACATGTAAACATCTTAAAATAAATACAATCCATAAGATCATGGAAAAAAGAGCAACCTTATATTTAAGAGAAAGCAGTAATTAGGATTTTTTTCTATGAAATACCTTTGTTATTTTTATAGGCAGATATACTGATTTTAAAATATCATGGGTGGGGTAAAAAAATCATGTCTGTGGGTCAAATGTGATCCATGGGCCTCTAGTTTGCAAAATCTGGTCTAGTTTAATTCACCATTTTAGAGATGGGGAACTATGTTCAGACAGTGTGTGCTTTCTCTAAGGTCATCTGGTGTATCAGTGCAAATTTGGAAGTACAGTGAAGGTTTCTGAGTCTCAGCCAAGTCCATCTTCTCTTAGGCCCAGTTAATGTCCCTTTGTCTATCTGCTGCGAGGCAACTGCTTACTCTAAACTGGATACCATTTAAATGGGAACTAGCAGACACAAACCTGAGTAGAGAGTAGGCAGGCAATCAAGCCAGCTGCAGGAGCAAAACCACAGCAGGCCATTACTAGCCTGCTTTCTTCTCTTTGACTCGGCCTATTAAATGTGTTTGGCATAACAAGGACAGCTAGATAGCTGCATGGTGGGATGACTCAGTCCTTCCAATTCAGCTCTCCTCAGATAACTCATTTTTAAGGTTGCCAACTCTCCCCATGCTCATGTGACTACTTGAAATTCTGATCCAAAGCATCACCATGCTGAACTTTTCCCTGAACTCTTTCTGTCCCTAAATGTCATTGTCACTTTGTGCAGCTAGCCATGGAACATGTAGTTGTACCTGGGGCTTTGGGATACTTCTCTCATAAATGGCAGATTTAGGATCAGACAAGGAATTGGTACATCAGCCATAAATCCTGTGAAAGATAATGGCAAATTCATTTGGCTGCTGGCATTTGATTTGTGGTTGTGTTAAAGGTCTCAGAACCTCTTAGAGTAGTATGATGAGAAAAATATGGTTCACACTGCCCATGTTAGTTCCTTGTTGAGTGCTGGGTACTCATTAAGCAGACAAATGGGAACATGAAACATTTGGGATTTCAGAGCTCGTCTTTTTGCATTCTATACCATTAGTAACTTTGTCTGTAGACCTCAGTTTCTTTTTCCTGGGATCCTTTCATCTTTTATGGTAATTGTACCCTTCTTCTTGTAACCTTTTCCCTTCTTGCACTTTCCTGTTTTCTTCATAGTTTTTCCCTGGCTAGGGATACTCTCCTCTTAGGAGGTGATCTGGTGTCCTCCAGAGAGCCCTGGTGTGATAACAGTTCAGAGTTGGAAGAAATTTCTTAAGACTTCTCATTTAACACATGTCACATAGGAGGAAATAGGCAGAGGGGACTGTGGCTGGTTACAGGCAAAGACACACCTAAGAATTCAGCTTTGCAGGTCCCTTCCCACCAGTCCAGTGCTTTTTCTTAACTCACTGGAGTCATTTAACTTTTCATGAAGATAAAGCCAAACATTTCCTCTGGAATAAGAATGAGCCTAAGTGATTTACCACCCTTTCTTCTGCCCTTCATCTTGGTGTTGTACCATACAATACCAAGTTTTAATCATGTGAAATGTCAATACGTGACCCATTCTAACCTATATAAATGTCAATTTTATATGGTTCAACCTAATACTTAAGATTTGACAAACATTATGGGTTGGTTTCAAAAGCAAAGGCCACCAGGTCTTCTCCCTGGGAGATTATTGATTGCAGGGTTGGCTGGCTCAGGTGACTGGAACATGTGACTGATGACCCCAGATCTCAGATTGGAAGGTGGTGGCAGATTCTAAGGTCACCTCTTTCCCCATATCAATCTGCAAGCGTCTATCTGGGCAGCTGTCACAACAGCAATGCTTCAGATGGGGTCATGGTTTTTCCAGACATTGGGCTTTGAGTACTTGGCAAGTACCAAGTTGATGGTTGATGCCCATCATGGACTACCATGTCAACGTGGAAGGTGAAGTAGCCCTCGGGTGCTGATGAACCTGACTTTGAGTCTTGGATCCAGTCCTCTGCAGCTGGCTCTGACAACCCAAGGTTTTCGCTTTCTTATCTTTAAAGCAAGGGAGTAAAATAACTTTCTGCATAATTTGTGAAAATTAAGCGACCTGCTATGCAAAAGGCCCTGGTCAGTGCTTGGCACATAATAGGGACTCAAGCAGTAGCCCCTTTTAGAAACACATATGCATTTAGTCATTTCAGGCTGCTAAGTGTCCCTTTTGACCCTGCATAGCACTTTGTGCCAATTCATAGATCTCTCTCCTTTACTTTCTCTTCTGGAGAGAGCTGGTTGTTTCAATGTTTTCGACAGATAATTGGATTCTGTAGATAAAGTTTATCCTCCTAGGGAGATTGCATTTTTATTGAGGGCACCGATATCTTTAGGAACCCTCACTATTTCTACGTTCACTTTGGGTTCATGGAAAAGCCTTGAATGAAACAAATTGTTGAATAAAACAAACTTCTTTGCAGACCCTCATGACCCAGTGTGTAATCCAGTAGAGTCCTCCAGTGATATTTGCATAATGTTATAAGTTCCAGCCCCACATTTAATGGCTAGTGATTGTGAGGGTTAAAAGTGGCTTTTCTCAAATTGTAGATTGGCTCTTAGAGTCTGACACCTGCGCTCTATGTCCTTTGGGGGGAAAAAATGTTGCTTTCACCCATAGATTATCAGGGAATTCCGGCCCAGTTCCAATTGCCCTGTGGTAATGTAGCACTCTGTTCCTGAGCAGGTTAAGAACTGATATCCCCATTATGTAGCACATCACGAAATGAATGTTATTGTTAAGTGTAAGGACAGGACATATTAGTGGTATCTGTTATTACACAGTCTTCATTATAAAAGAACAGCTAGTGCAAAAGCAGCCCCTGTTTGATAGGTAGCAGGACATTGTTCATGTGTGCTGTTGGTGCTGATTAAGGACAGGATAATGCCCTGTTCCTGCCTGTTACGTCCATCAGGAAACAAGGCAGACTCAGGTAAAATAGATGAGCGTACGTTGGTAACAGATTAAAAAGCCCAGTGTAGAGTCCATTAATAATTCTGATATTTAGGATTTGCTTCCTACTGTACTTACCGAATCGGCAACATTTAATCTCTTCTCTGGGAGACCAGCTGAGGGAACCTTTTTCCCCTCCTGAGTGATAGGCCTGGATTTTCTGAGACAGAGCATTTGTCTGTCAGGGCCCATGGCTGCTGCGGTGATTTACTTGCTGTCAGATGATGTTGGTGTCCGGTTGGTGATATAGCCTTGCTGAATATGGGGAAATTTGTTACCTTTAGCTTTGACAGGAAGATAATTGCTGATGGTTAACAGAACTGAGCCAAATCCATTGGTTTTTCAGTAACACAAGCATGGGACCAGCTTTGAGAACCCAGCTCCCCATCAATTTGAAGCATTCTTTTTTAAAAGAGAGAGAGAAAAATGTGTGTGTGTGTGTGTGTGTGTGTGTGTGTGTGTGTGTTTGTGTGTGTGTATTTACATCTTGATGGAAATGTACCAGAAACCAGATTATTCTCCTTTTTAAAAGAAAAAATTGCTGCAGTACCTCAGCATGAGGGCTGAGTGTCCACTCTACAAAAAGACATCAGAGGAGAGTTGAGTGTGCCTGTGTGTGTGTCTGTGTGTGTGTGTTTAGGAGGGGTGTCATGGAGTACCAGCAACAACTAGACACTCAGGAAGAGGTGACTCCTCGGTAGGACATCAGTTTGTCAGGCCTCTCTCCCGAGACTACAGAAATCTGGGCCCATATCCTGAGGCCTATCAGCTTTTCCTCACACTGTGCAATGAAGTGACTGGCTCAACAATGTCTTGCAACGTGTAAGCCCTGAGGGCTACTGTATAAAAGTCTTGGAAGGCAGGGAAAAAGCTCAGAGAGTCCTCTGGGTCACCTGTGTGCTTCAGAGGGCTGTGGGCAAGCCCCAGGCCAGCGAGGATGGTGGGTTCACAGAGCATTCCTTATAAAGAGCATGCAGCCAGGGCATGGGGCATAATTTATCATTTGAGTAGCCTCTAGGAGGAGTATGGAAGGGTAGACCTTTCTTGTAGCCCTCCCGCTCTCATCCTCTGGCCATAATAATGAAGGCCTCGGAGAAGCACCAACATCACATTTTGAATCCTGATTTGGAGCGGGAGGACCTATCTTAGTGACCCCACCGGCCGTGAGTATCTTGACATTTGCCTGCACGGAGCTTGCTTGAGGCACTCAGTGATGCTGCCTTTGCATCTTCAGGTGCTGGCAGGGAGAGGGCCAGTTCTCACCTCCTTTCTCTCTGCTTTTGAAGAATTCCCACCTTGCCTGGAGACCCCGAGAGAGGGCAGAGGAGTGGATGCTAGCAAGGCTGCCATGTGTCAAGGTTACCACTTTTTCCTGTGACAGGAGCAGTCTTTCTGAAGGCAAAGAGAACCTTAGGCCCTTCAGTTTGTGAAGAGAGGGTGTCCACAGTCACTACAGGCAGGGACTCTAGCGGGGAATGCCAGGGTTGGGAATCAACGCCACCCTCACTGCATAAGCTGTGTGTGGTTGAGTCCATCCTGTCCAGGAGGGCCTGATGGCCTTTCCTCATTCCTTATGTTGTCCTCTGACTAAGCACTCCAAACCCATCGCCCACAGAGGTGCTGGCTCCCTTCCGCCTTCCCTGGAAGGAGGCTCTGTACTGGCCAAGACCTTAGCATTCTCTTCCCTGACTGTTGCAGAGGCGCTTTGCCTGGCTTGCCCTTCAGCCTCCTTTCCCGGCGGCGCACCTCGCTCATGGATTCAGAACTTACCTTTGTGAGAGCACAGGGTCTGCCCGCAGCGTTTAGACAGCAGTTTACGGTGTTCTTCTTCCTTTCTTGCACCAATGCTCTGCGTGGACTGGCCTCTTCTCTCGTTCCTGACTGTACACCCTTTGAGGGCTCGATCGGAGCGCTCCGTTTGTTCTGCTGAGATGTTCACTGCCATCGTTCCTGTCTGGCCACGTCTCTTATCATTCAAGGTCCAGTCAGTGCTCTCTCCTGAAGAATGCGCCCTCTTTCCCGGGAGGGAAGTGAAGCCCTCTTTGGGGACCGCTTGTTATGTTCTCATGCTGCTCCTTCTACTTTCATATCCCTGCTGCTTGCCAGCTGGGCAGCAGCACAAGGACCAGGAGCCCCTCATACCCTGCTCGGTCTTCCTTTTGCACAGTGGTAACTTAGTAACAATCCTTGAGTGAATGGATGAAGTTGGAGCTTGAGAATCAACATTCAGCTCCAGGAGTGCATAAGCGGTTCAGTTTCTCAAGTGAGTGCTTTATCTGGAATTCACTATACACACATCACTGATTAGTGCTGGCAAGGAGGAAAAGACACAGTCACCAGTTGTTAATGGCACACCCAAGGCGGGTGGCTCAGAATCTCTCGCAAGGCCTCATGGTCCTGCACGGCATTGCTGGCAGCGGCTCTGCTGCCCACCGGTCGGAGTTAGCTTCAAAGTGCCATTGACCTGCCTCGCCTGCTTCAGTTATAACAAGAGGTCATAAGAGGTGTGACACTGGCCTTTCCCAAGGTTATGTTCAGTTCACTAAGGAAATTAATGAAAGATTTTTAAAGTATTTAGTAGGTGGGACATGTAAGTGATGATATAAGACATGACATGATTTGGAGTGGAATGGGTGACGGTGAGGAATATCAAGGGAGTTTGGAATTAGAGAAAACTGCCCGGAGGAGGTAGGTTTAAGGGCCAGAAGGGAGAAACTGCGTGGGCAGTGACTGGAGGACACAGGCTTGAAGAGAGAAGAGTGTTCTGTTTTTCCCTCTTGGTGGCCGCAGCCTCCCACAATGGAGGGGCCAGAAGTCACAGGGCCTGGGATGACTCTGCCGAGGCATTCTCTGACTGGAGGGCTGGTGCGTGCTACCGAACCATCTCTTTCCAGTCCTCTGCTATAAGCGATCATTAAAAAACAAAAACAAAACAAAAAAATCCTTCCTAAAATTTGCCTTTCTGTCATGGTCATCTGTTCCATTTTGACTCACCAGACTATTTCTGTGTTTGCTTGGCTCTCCGTGTGTAACCTCTCTTCCCACATGATAAATACACATTTGAAAATATTGATTTGCTGCTCCCCCTTTGAAAAGCTTAAGAAGGCTGACCTCTGCTCGCTGTCATCTGACTGGAATTTTTCAGGCTGACCAATCGACCCCTGGAAAGGCTGACATGTTACCTGCAGCCCTTGAGGGCCTTTTTATAGGACTGAGGCTGCCGTGCTGGTGGCCACTTGGCTAACGCCTGAAAGGAGGGCCTACTAATAAAATGCTATGGCTGAAATCTAATGACTTTTAAATAGCTCACAAGAGCAGGAAAATCTCCATCCTGGCATCTAAGAGCATCACCCCAAGGGAAGTGCCATTTTCCAGACTTGTCCCGGAAGCCCTGGGGTCCCTTTGGCCCCAAGTGAATGATGGCACCTTATGCCTTTAAATTTGCATCCTGTCTACCTCGTGCCCCTACCCTGCCAACTGCCCTTCATTCTATTTTCTCTCTTTGGTTTTACCATGGTGTGACCTCGTGTTATATTTTTTCTGAATGACAATGAAAGTAATTGAAAATATTGATTGGCAGTACAGTTAAGTTGTCAACACAACCATTTAATTTGTCAGGAGGACTTGTTAAATTGTCAAAAATCATATAAAAAAACTCCTTCAGTCACTGATGATATACATTAGAGATATTCATGAATCAAATGGGCCATTTTGGAGATAAGTGTTCAAGAAAAATCCTGAAATTGTTTTCTTCAGATACATTTATGTTCTGTCCCTTTCCTTCTCTCTGTATCTTTCTGTATTTCTCTGCTTCTCTATGTCTTTTTCTCGGTCTCTCTCTGTCACTGTTTCTGTCCCTCTTGCTTTCTCTGTCTTGTCATACATTATGGAGAATATTGGAATGATTCTGAAAGGTAAGGTGAAAGAGGGATTTTTTTAAAAAATAGAGGCCCCACTCAGGGTCTCATGACAGAGAATAAATCATTTGTATCAACTTGATTTGTATACTCTAAGGCAGATGCCCTAAGCTTATTAGGACAAAAGCTTTCAGGATTACCTGCACGTGTAGATTTGAAGTATGTATTTTGGGGTTTGTATTTTTTCCCCTTCTTTTGAGGCAAGTTATTGACAGGCTCTGGGCTGCTGGCTTTTCCCTGCCCTGTATGAGATGAGTGGGCAACTTCCAGCTTCTTGTTCAGATCCTGGGGACACTGTTGTCAACCTCCCTCCCATAATTTAGTCTCTGAAGATGTTCTCAAATGGGAAAGACATTGGAAGGGACTTTATTTAGATTAATGATAGTGATACCTGCTACCCCTGGTCTAAGTGAGTCAGGGCATTGTTGATATTTGTTTGTAGCTCTACTTGATGTAACAGTGAATTATACCTCCAAAATCCAAGTCCGAAGTGATAAAGTGTGTTAGCGGAAGGCTACGGGCCATTCTCATGGCTCCTGAGAGGTCTAGTTTGATAAGAATTCCAAGCATTCTTCCCAAGACCCATCCCCAGGAGGCCTAGTCCTCAGAGGTAGTCCTCAGCAATATACTGAGACGTCTACACTGACGGTGTTATGGTGTATAGCACAGAGCACATGATAGAAGGGAGATTATCCAGGTGGGCGTGGTCTGGGGCGTGGTCTCTTAGACACACAGCACTCTCCTCAGCTGGTGGAATTAGAGAGGTGATAGATACACAGTATAAAATCCATCGCTTGCTTGATGATGGAGGGCTGTGTGAGAAGGATATCTGGGCAGCTCGGATCAGCAGACAGTAGATCCAGCTGACTGACAGCAAGGAATCGGAGGCATTAGGTGTACAGCCGCAAGGACATGGATCTTGCCAGCAACCTGAGCAAGGTAGGAAGGTGATTTTCTACTCCAGTGGCCCTGGATAAGAGCACGCCCAGACTGACATTCTGATTTAGCCTTATGAGTCCCTGAGTGTAGACCCAGGCGGTGGGTAGTATAAGGGTTAGGCTCATGCATCTACTTCTATAGTGTGAGGCCAATGTATGTCCTCCTAGGTAGGGCTTCTGGAAAGGCACTATAATAAATGCCTGCTCCAAGTAACACTACAGGCTAGGGTGCTAAGGTGCATGCTTTTCACCTTTCGTACATCCACCACGGGGTGTGCATCTGTCCTAGTCCCAGGATCTTATGGAGATCTGAGGACCAGGTGCGTTGTTGGATATCTGTTTCTGCCTTTGCTTGGACAGCCTTGGTAGCCATTCCTGGTGGCTCTTCTGAACTGTGACCCCCAAGGTTTCCGTCAATAAATCACTGAAGAACCCTTCATGGAAAGACCGTAAGTGTGGTTGTTGTCTGGAACTTTCTGTTGACATTTCATGATAAGATTCAGAAGGTACTGATTTGAGAACCTGCAGAATGCTTGTGGGTAGCTGCATCTTTAACACTCTTGAATGACAGAGAAGGTGATATTTTGCATGGAAAATGTAATCTTTTCTAAACTCTGAGTTGAAAAATGATTCCAGGAGTCAGGCAATGAGTGGAAGAAGTTTTACGGAATACTTTGTCCCATTATATGATAAATGAACATGAATGATAAAAATCCATTTCTCAATTAGTCTAAATGGACTATTTTAATAATAGAAAATAAAAATTCAAGAATATTGGAGAGCATTATGTTGCAGTTTAAGGCTCTTTTTTTCTCAGTGTACATAGTATCATGGTACATTAAAATCAATGGCATATTAGATTTAAGTAATTTAAAATAAAACATTTTTTGTATAGTTCTTACAGTAGTTGTAAGATGGGGATATTTTGCTTGGAAAAGTGGCTGTCAACCTTCCAGCATTGTGAATGGCTGGAGAAACTGATGCTATTTTTAATTCAAAATTGCTCAGGCACCTCTTGTCAGACTCCAGGAGCTGGGCTGAGAGATGGTTGTAGGTTACAACTGTGCGATTGCTGCCGCTTGTCCTTTACACCCCATGAATTTCTCCTGCTGCCTTCACCACCTCAGGAACCTCTGAGCTCTCAGTAGAATTTGTGGTCAGACATGAGTGGGATTAGAGGTGAAGGACTGAGACGAGGAGTTGTTGGAGTTGGTGCCCTTGGTATTTCCAGCATGGCTTTGCTTATGCTTCTGCCTCTAGCTGGTACTCTGCTATTGCAAACAACAACAGCAACAAGAAGAGACCCCTGTTTTGGTAGATCTTTACCATTACCTAGCTGTGAGACCTTGACCACAGTATTCCTTAGGGTCCTGTATTTCTGTCTTTTAGAATGAGAAGGCTAAACCATAGTACCTCAGATGTTGCTTCCAGCACCAATATTTTGTTTTGTTTTCCCAAAAGTTTCCAAGTGTCTCCTGTGTTGCATTTCCTTTGTTTTCCAGTTCTATACAAGTTGGTACATTTAGTTTTGAGTGCTGTGGCTTGCTGAGCCCTGTGCTGAAAGCCCTGTAGGAGAAAAGCTAACAATGTGATGCTTACCCTCAGGGAGCTTACATTTCACCCCCAAACAAGGACAGAGATCAGGAGCAGAAATAGTCAAAGTACACCTGAGCATGTAGGTAGCAGAATGAACAGTGTGGGGCATTAAGAACAGAGGGTTTTTGTTTTGTTTAGCAAGGAACAAGCTGGAGGGTAAGGGGTAAATGGTCTGTGAACTTAAATAAATCAGGAGTGCTTATTGTGTTTGTCCATTGGGGTCTCCAAATTGCCTCTCATTTGTCCTCATTCTGGGCATTTAAATGGTGCTGATGTCAGGTGCAAAACACACGAGGACCTGCAGGGCAGCCCTTTATTCTCTGGGTTTTGTCCAGACACCTCTGAAGGTCAGAATAGATTGGGAAGTCTGCATGCCTTTTATTCTACCACCATCACACAAGTCTTGCCCCTGCAGCCAGTGCTGGATCATTGCCATAGCAGTTCAGGGTCCTCAAACACCTCTGGTTTTTTCCCTCTCTGAGATTGTTTAGGGGCCCAGGTTCCATCTACTTGGTTGCTCTGCCAGTCTTTAGCTGGTCTTCCATGTCTCTGTTGCCAATGCTGGCTCACCAGTCCAGTCCTTGTGTTGTGTTTCATGGAAAAGATGCAGCAGTGTGAAGCACAGCCTGTGTGCTTTTGAAGGATATGGTACCGATTTTACATACTTTACTGGGACTCTGTTAGCTTAGTGTTTATCACATGGCATTACTGAGCTGCAAGGGCATCTGGGAGATGTAGTCTCCAGCTGGGTGGCCATGCACCCTGTCACAGCTCAAAGGGGATCCCATTACCTAGAGGAAAACAGGGAAAGGTGTGGCAGTGAGAGGTAGCAATCTGTTATCATTGCTATCTCTGCTTGTTTTATTCAGTTTGCTTTTTTTCCCCACTAAGCAATGAGCTCCTTCCCTCGGGTCTCTTCTTCCAGCATCTACACTTCTCACCTTTACAATCCCAATGCTTATAACAAATTTAGTACATGGTAAGTATTTAAAAGGTGTTTGTTACTGGACATGATGGTGCATGCCTATAGTTCCAGCAGTTGGAAGGCTGAGGCAGGAGGATCATGAGTTCAAGGCCAATCAGTGCTGTATAACGAGATCCCATCTCAGAAAACCAAACTATAAAAGTGTTTTCTGAATGAGCAACACATCAGTGAACAAATGAAGAAATGGACTGTTCAAGGCACTCACAGTCTGGAGCTCTTCTGTCTCTCTTGTGCAGCAGGCTTTGCATGTGAGCCTATTTAGATGGACCACTGATGGGCTGCGCTGGCTGCATTTGGCCCCCAGGGAGGCTGCATGTCTTCACCCACACCGCAGTCTTTGAACCCAGGACTGGAAAGATGAAGGGATATTCCATTAATCCTTGCACCATTTGGCCTTCTTATCGAGTGGCCCAGACCCATCCTTTGTTCCGGACAACAATGAAGGGTGCCTTTAAGAAATCTCCAGCGAGTACCGAGGCATTGCAGATTAGGTCAGTGGAACTGCTGCTAGGTTGAGCATGATGGATGAGCAGGAGAATGAGTTTCTGCTGCACGGTATTGTGAAATCTTTTCATTGTCACCAACGGGCCTATGAGGAACTGATGAATGAGGGAGCAAGTGTCAGAAACGCCCTTCCTTGCCCCAGCACAGTTTTAATATCTCCCTGAGCTACAGGATGAGTATTGATAAAAGTAAAGTTTAAAAATAGCCGCGGAGTGATGGGTAGCCATGATTTAAGGAGAACAGCAATGGGGTGAGAGAGGGTTCATTTTCCTGAAAGTGCATGAGAGGGAGAAAGCAGGAAGGAGAGAGAGAGGAGGGAGAGGGAGAGAGGCTACCGAGCTGGACTGTGAGGGAAAGAGCAGGAGGCTTTTATAAGAAGCTAATGTGATGAGGATGACGAGGGCTTTGACGGATGGGTTAGATCCATCTGGTCGCAGTATATGTAATAAATAGCTGTGCTCGGCTTTGACCTCTCGCACTTACCAGACACATCCTTCTCTTTTGGGATATCCAGGAGGGAGCTTCCATTAGAGCAGAGAACCCGTCATGAGCCGGAGCTGGGGATGTTTATGGGCTTTTGCAGAGGGCAAAGAGGAGATGGTATCCAAGTTACAGGTTTATAAACTGAACACTGTAACCTGTGCGTGGCTTGCTGGAGACAGCGCCAGTGACAGAAATGGTGTTTTCATGGCTGCTGCCACCACCGAGGGCAGAGAGAAGGGGATGAAAGCGGACGGTGGGTGGGGGTTGTCGTCCCACGGGGTGTTTAGGGGACACCTGGGTTTCTTGCTTATGTCAGACCCGGGCTCCCTTTGTCATACCTCCTCCTGCTTCGAGCAAATGTTAAATTAAGCTGGAATTGCACGGCTCTGTAACTAGGTGTATAACTCTTAACCGGGATGGTTTGGGAATGGGGCACTCCAGTCAATTCGACTTTCCGGTTACCTTGTTAGAAACATTATAAAGTGTGTTTGCTCAAATTCCGGCCTTAGCAAATTCACAAGAGGGAATTTATCACTGTGGGCCCTGTGTTGATTTTGGCTTATCGTTTTCCACATCAGTGACCGTTGTCTCCCCCCCAAAGATGGAAAACGTGTTCTGGGCCTGGGGCATGCCCCAAAGCATTCTGGTCTAGAAGACCTGCCTCATTTCTCTAATAAATCAGTGTTGATTTAACTTTGGGGGGATAATTAAAGTTTTATGGACTCGTATTTGGGAAATGAAGAGGAAGGAAATGGAATGTGCCCCTGAGTAGTAAAACTGGGAGCAAATTTGAAGACAAAATGGATCTGCCTTCTGGAGTACAGTGGTGGAACTGCGTATGTCCACAACTTGTTGCTTCCTTGGGACCCAAAGGATCTTAGCGGAAACCAGGTCAGGGCTCTTCCCACCCGTGGTCCACCCTGCATGGAGGAATGGTGTGTGTGGCTTTTGGGTGTAGCAAGCCAGCAAGGGCATTGTGGGGGAGAGGACCGGGTACTGTCCCATACCTCGCTGTCCTGGCTTACCTTCTCTTTGTGGGGGCACTGGCTGTGTGCGCAGTTGCGGTGAGACTGAGAGAAGAGCCTGGCACAGGACGGGTGTGCATCAGAGTCATCCCTGCGTGGGGACTTCTGCCCTCTGAGCACCTGCTCCAAGCTGTGGCCCTCGGTCCGGAAACAAGCATGCATCCATACACATTTCCTCATTTAATTTCAAGAGCTTTTTGCTAAGTTCATCACCAGGTTAAGAACCCTGCTAAGCAATTATGGGAACCGATTGTGTGTCTATGTACACATATATGGGTACATTCACCTACGTGTGTATTATATATATATATATATATATATATATATATATTCGCTTATACATATGAAATAACTAACTAACTCATGTTCAGTTTCTTAATGATTCAATATTTACCATCAAAGGAATCCAAGACCCTGCCTATTTATAAGCACCTAACTTATTAGCCATCTGATTTAAAAACTTTTGGTGCTTCGCTGTACCTTGAACATTTGCTGTGAACTATCATAAGTTCTCCTTTTGGATAAAAAGAAGATAAAATCAGAGAATTAGGCCATCCTGGTGGGACTATCCCACAGAACTCTGCTTCTCCGAGTTCAGGGTGCCATGGCCACATCGCTGTCCTCCTGCTCTCACTCTCCGCTTCTCCACTTCTCACCCTCTGTCCCTGCTTCCCTAGTGCCCGACCCCTGCCTCCTGGCCAGCGCCCTCTCTCTGTCCACAGCACTCCCACATACTGCTTCAACTTCCCTTCAGAAGGAATTCCAGCTTTTCAGTTTTGTAATCCCAGCTGGATACAAAGGGGAAAACTGAACTCTGGAGCGAAGCCATATCAATGTGTAAATACCTGATCATGCAAACCTCCCTATGGATGGTCATGTTTACAAGAGGACATGTTTTAATCCGAATCAATGTACAGCTCCTGAATCTGAGCAATATGGCCAAGGAAGAATTTTAAACAGTAGTATTTATGGAGGAAAAGAAAGAACTAGTTTGAGAAAAGACAGCAGCTCAAAAGATATAGGATGATAAATGTGAATATTGTGCTTCATGGCAGAACCATTTGGAAAGATTTGAAGGCAGAAACTGATCCCAGGCACCAGGGGCAGAAAAGGGAGAGAAAATCATGTGGGGAATTGCATAATACTTTGAGCTGGAGGTTTCTATGTTGGTGGGGGGAGGTGGTTTTAATCAAATTTATAGGGACAGACCTAGTCACCAAGCTGAAAAGGCCCTCTCTCCTTGTATGGACAGAGTGGTCAAAAGTTTTGGTAGCTTTTAGGTGACATTGTTGTATGAAGGGGGAACTTAGTGGAAAAAAAAAAAACAACAAGAGCCAAGAACAAAGAAAAGTGTGGATCTCAAAAGTCACCCCTTCCCCTTGATATCTTGTCCATTATTTGCTTCAAAAAGGAAACAAAAAAGAGAGAAGAAAAATATTTTTAATAGTCTTGCCAGCCCTCCAATTAAAAAGTCTTAATGCTTTAATACATTTCCTTCTGGTATTCTTCTACTTTTTAATATAGAGTATTTTATAGCCCATCTTTTTACTTGATTTCATAGCTCATGCATTTTCCATATAATTACATATTCCTAACGAAAAGTACTGTAATGACTACCAAATATTCTTGTAGCAAGGATGTTTTGTTTCCTTGTTTTACTGTTATTTAATTCATAGCACACGTGTTCCCGTGTGGATTTTGTCACTTTGGTTTAAAGACCGGAAGTGGATATGATGGGTCAGAGCGTAGACATGTTGGTGGGTCCCTGACACCCTGGCCACGTTGCTTTGGCAAGAGGTCGTTGCGAGTTTATACCCCTGACAGAACTGAGCTTGAGTATAGACTTTGAAAGACAAAGGAGGCCTTGGTTCCTGGTGGAGGGGCGCAGGGAGTCCTCACTGGAAATGAAAGAGCGCGAGAAAAGGATAAGAAGGTGAGGGCCTAGGCCAGTTCGTAACCTCCCCTCCGGCAGGCATTGACCTTAACACTGATGGGCTTCTATGGAGAGAGGTGCATGGCTTTGCTAGAGCTGTTGTAATAAATTGCCACAACGGGTGGCTGAAACACCAGAACTATATTGTCTCACACTGCACCGCTGGAATCCAGAAGCCCAAGGTCAAGATTCCAGTAGGTCTGGCTCCTTCTGAAGGTTGTGAGGGAGACTGTTGCAAGCCTTACCCCTCATTTCTGGTACCTGATGGTCACCTTTGATGTTTCTGGCTTATAGAAGCATTAGCTCCGTATCTGTCTTTATCTTCCTGTGGCATTTCCCTGTGTGTGTCTAGGTCCAGATCTCTGCAGCCAATTTTTTGTAGTGCTGGGAAGTGAAAGCAGAGCCTTTGCACAGAACTACACCCTTAACCCTTTTTATTTTTACTTTGAGACTAAGCCACTGTATTATCCAGACTGGGCTCAAACTTGCTGATCCTCCTGCCTCAGCCTCCTGGAGTGCAGGGACTACAGGCCGAATTTCTTCCTTTTTTATAAGGGCACTAGTAATACTGAATTCGAAACCCGCCAAACTACAATGTGATCTCATCTGAACTCATTACATTGCAGTGACAAGGTACTAGGGGTTAGGATTCCAGGTAACAAATTTTTGAGGATCACAATTCACTTCATAACAAAAGAGATTTGTGAGGCTCTAGGAGTGAGCTACTGGGTGTTGGCTCCATGAGCAAGCCACTTCCCTTCTCTAGGCCTGGGTTTCTGCCTCTCTAAAATGAAGCCGGTGGTCCTCAAAGTGGAGCCCTGGGCCAGCAGTGTCAATGTCATCCAGGAACTTGGAGATGCAGATTCGGAGGCCCCACCCTAGACGTCTTGAATCAGAGGCCAAGGCTCAGCGGTTCTGTTTCATCCAAGCCTTCACAGTGGTTCTGGCACACAGGGAAATTTGAGGCCCACTGGGCTAGATTACCATTAGGATGAGAATTCTGAAATAATCAACATCTCAAACATGCTGGAGGCTCTGCCCCTGCACATGGTCTCTGTTAGGAAATGTGGGTCCAGCAAATGTCTGCAGCCAGCTTTTTAAACTCACCTAATCATCCCGATTTCGCTCTGATGAATAACTCCAGCATTTCCACAGGCTGTTCTGTTCTTCCAGTTTCCATCGTGTACCTCCAGAAAAGTACATTCACTCAAAGTCATGTTTATTGATCAAAGAATGGTTACTGCACCCTGGCCGAAAGTTTTGGGCCCTTCTGCTTGTGCCACAATGCAGCTTTTGTTTTTGCTAAGCTTCAGCTTGCCCTGTGTTTATTCTCATTTCCTCAGGGACAGTCAAGGCCAGCAAGATGGCTTGGCTCGGGGACCTAGAAGTAGAAACATCCTGTTATTGATATATGGATTGCACAGAAAGGCCTAATGGAGACTGCTGTGGGGTTCAGGGAAGGCCAATTAGAGGATTAATTCATTAGAGTCCAGCTCCATGCTGTTATGTCTATTTATTTATTTAGGCTAATGTATTTTGCTTATCTTCCTATAACCATAAGTACCTGTCAATAGTTGATAATGTCCTTGAATTTCCTTCTGTATATTAAACTTTTACATATTGGAGATTTTATGACAGGAACCGAAGTTTACTTTTCACTTTGACATCTTGATAACTTGGGGTCTTATTTATACTAGGAAAGTGATGCAGCAGTCTCGGTCACAAACTGGCCAATCATCTACATCGGACATGACCTAATATCCTTGTTCAAGCCATGCTACCTATATGGAAGTGTTGGTAACTGTATGCTAGAACAAATCTATGTGCAGACTACTGTAACGCCTATCGCATGTCCACACCACCCACTGTGGGTAGCATCTCTTGGGTGTCTTTCCTTCAGTCCCTGGTAAGCCACCTTATTTATCGCCCCTTCTTACTTACTGTTTGATCCTCTTTATATGACGGCTA